>JAVSBU010240911.1:0-11801 GCA_033118015.1 Loricariichthys derbyi
ATGTTCATGAGTCCACCATCAGAAGAACACTGAACAACAATGGTGTGCATGGCAGGGTTGCAAGGAGAAAGCCACTACTCTCCGCATTACTGCTCGTCTGCAGTTTGCTAAAGATCACGTGAACAAGTCAGAAGGCTATTGGAAGAATGTTTTGTGGATTCATTATAGCAAAATAGAACTTTTTGGTTTAGGTGTAACACATTATGTTTGGAGAAAAGAAAGCACTGCATTCTGCATTTTTGGTGTAAACAAAAAATATTATGCTTGGAGAAAAGAAAACCCTACTTTCCAGCATAAGAACCTTATCCCATCTGTGAAACATGGTGGTTGTAGTGTCATGGTTTGGGCCTGTTTTGCTGCATCTGGACCAGGACAGCTTGCCATCAATGATTTATATCATTGGATTATATCAGAATATTCTAAAGGAAAATGTCAGGACATCTGTACATGAACTGACTCTCAAGTGAAGGTGAGGCTTGCAGCAAGACAACGACCCTAAACACACAAGTCATTCTACTAAAGAATGGTTAGAGAAGAATAAGGTTAATATTTTGGGATGGCCAAGTTAAAGTCCTGACCTTAATCCAATCAAAATGTTGCGGAAGAACCTGAACTGAGCAGTTAATGTGAGGAAACCCACCAACATTCCAGGGTTGAAGCTGTCCTGTACGGTGGAATGGGATAAAATTCCTCCAACCTGGTGTACGTTACTGGAAATGTTTAGTTGCAGTTATTGTTGCACAGAGGGTCACACCAGATACTGAAAGCAAAGGTTCACATACTTCCTCCATAAATAATTGACCAAGTATAATATCATGTCTCATTTGTTTAAGTAGGTTCTCTTGATCTACTTTTAGGACTTGTGTGAAATGTTTTAGGTCATATTTCAGTAGAAATATAGAAAATTCTAAAGGGTTCACAAACTTTCAAGCACCACTCTATGTGTTTAACATACAAAAAGGTTGGATATTGTATCATATTAGATAATACATTGAAATGTCAGTATCAAAAAATACACAAAACATATTACAATATTAAGTTATTACATTAAAGAAGGTAATTGAGTAAAGAGAAAAACAAAGCAAAAAAGCTGTACAAATTTGCAGTTTTTGACTTTATTTATTTTTGACCGGTGTGTGAGCAGGGATTGATTAATTCCAGAGTATGAAGTTCTCATTTATTTTTAATTTCTCTGATACTCTGCGATACTCTATACTCAGGTCGCTACTCTGCAATATGTTATACACAATACCACGTTTTATACCTTCAAATAAAAAAACACATATGGGCTAAAAAGCAGTCCAAACCACTTACTGGGTTTCATTCTAATCACTTGAATTATCTCTTTAGACCAGAATTTACCTGTTAAGTCTGTGCTCAAGACTGATGATATACGGTGTGAGTAAGACAGCGATAAGGACTCTGATGTATTAAGGTTGGATTTGGAAGGCACAAATCCAAAACTTGGCTAACTGACTTAAAGTACAGCCTTTTAATTAAATGAACACCTGCTAAAGTCTAAGTAAATTTTCCTCATTAATAGATTTTTCAAAGTATATAACAACATGCAATAAATTAAAAAGAGCATTGACCAGTTTACTAGCCCAACTCTGCACCCCCTGGATCCAGCCATGAGATCTCTGGTTCGATCCCGACCCTGGGCTCTGGCTGTGTGGAGCTTGCATGTCCTCCTCATGTCCATGTGGGATTTCTCCGGGTATTCTAGTTTCCTACCGCAAACCAAAGGCATGCATGGTAGTTTAATTTGTGCTCCCAAAGTGCCTTTAGCATGTGATTCTGTGTGTCCTGTGATGGATTGGCACCCTGTCTAGTGTTGTTCCTGTCTTGTGACATGTTGCCAGCTAGACTCTCCTGCAACCCTGTGGAGGATTAAGAGAATAAGACAATGATTGAATGAATTAATGATTTTTGCATGTGCAGAATGAGCATGTGCACGTTTTGCATGTGCAGATATGGAGAAAAGGAAGTGACATTTACCAGGGTCTCTTTTGTGCAGTTTGGGCGAACGGAGGTCATTGATAACACTCTAAACCCCGACTTTGTGCAGAAGTTTATCCTTGATTACTTCTTTGAAGAGAGGCAAAACCTGCGCTTTGACTTGTAAGTATGACCAGTGAGTGTATTTGAATATTCTTGCACATTTACACTGATAAACCAAAACATTATGATCACTTAGTATGCAGCATTGTTTAGGTAGGTTACATGTCAAATTGATGTCCAAATGAATACCCAAGGTTTCCCAGCAGAACACTGAACAGTGAACTCCCTCCACCAATTTGTCTTCTTTCTGTAATGCATCCTGGTGCCATCAGTTTCCCATATATGGTGTCTACATAACATATTGTTTGTTTGTTTGTTTATTTCTTTAGTTTATTTAATGTTGTTTTCAGCAACAATGTCTATTTAACAACAGACATATGGTTACACTGACACACAAAGTTACGGTATCTTAAAAAAGTATTAGTACCCCTTGAACTTTTTCACATTTTTTTCACGTTACAATCACAAACTTAAATATATTATTATTAGGGTCCCCAGCCGTATTCTACACTACACCTAGCGGACTGTGAGCATGTGGAATGGCAGGGAATAGAATCGGCAAAGATACCGTGCCAGTCACATGAACAGTGAGCCATCTCTGGTTTCAGGTGTATGCCAGGCCATAAATAGGTGACATCAGAGCGATGTTGATTGCGGCGCCATTGTTCACTGTAAGAAAGGGTTTGCCGACAGGGTTCTAACGGCACGCTGATTTACTACTGTTCTGATGGAAGGCACGTCTCACCTGTTTTGCGGCACTGCAAAAAAAAGGATATTACTGATCATACAGTGCATTGCCGTAGCAAGAGGGATTACGGGGTGAATGCACCAGTCTTATTCGTGGGCACCCCGAGGAAGTTAGGGGCAAAAGATACCAACCCTCCTTTGAAGAGGGGTGGAATTGCAGAACCAGGCGGTTTGAGGTATGGTAGGGTTTAGATGGGCAGTGTAGGGAAAGTGCACTTCCTTCGGCACCCTCGCCAGTTCTGGGGGTTTATCAAGTAAGGCTTTTGTGTTCCTTTTGATTATTTACTGTAAATGTTCTTAGTTCGTGTTTTTCTCAGTTGGATTGTTTGAGTTGAGTTTGAAAATGGCACCACCAGTTTTGGACTCCGATACACTCAGACACTGATACACACTAATTCGTTTCAGCTGTGTGTTAGCCCAGTCAGAGCGAGGCCGACGGAATGGTACTTTTTCAGTTTTCCTGACAATTGGTCACTTCGACATCGGAGCCGAGTCACTGTAGCATGTGTTGGCAGGGTTCTAGAAGCAGAGCTACTATCGTTCTGATGTGAGGCATGTCTTAAGCTGGTGTGCTCCACCTGTTTGCAATGCGACATTGCGGGGTGGACACACCAGTCATGCTCTTGGGTGCCCCAAGAGAGTTAGGAATGAAGGATATTTCCCCTCCTTTGAAGGGGGGGGGGGGGTGTCATAGAACTAGGAGGTTTGAGGTATGGTAGGATTTAGATGGGCAGTGTAGGGAAAGTGTACTTTCATTGGCACCCTTCGCCTCCCACTCCCCCAAGCCCATCCTGTATCCTCGTGTGGTCGTCCGGCCTTTGACCTAACGTGATGACAGAGAGAGGCCCCCCATATTTCGCTGTCTGGCGCAGTGTCCCGATGTAAAGGGACCACATGGCAACGGACTTCATGGGGAGTGGTAACTGCAGGCTGGAGCATCACCCAGGGACCCACTTTTCGTGTGACCTGCAGCAATGCCTCTTCTCTGTCTCTGCATGGTTAACGTATCCATGCTACTACAGAAGTGACCTCGCCGTTCTGGGGGTTAGCCGGTAAGGCTTTTTCTGTTCCTTTTCTATTATTTAAATGTTGTTTTATTTTGTATTTTCCTCTGTTGCTTTGTTATGAGATAATCAAATATACCAATTTTTCATTAAGCTGTCTGCAGTTCGGTCTTCTTTTCCATCTTACTCTTAACTTGTGACAATTTTATTGGGTTGTATGTATGTGAAAGACCAACATAAAGTAGCAAGTATGTGGGAATTGTAAAGAACACAACACACGGTTTTCAAAATTGTTAGTAAATAAAAATCTGGAGAGTGTGACGTGCATTTGTATTCAGCCCCCCGGAGTCAGTAGTTTGAAGGACCAACTTTTGCTACAATTAGAGCAACAAATATTTTGGGGTTTCTCTCTACCAGCTTTGCACATCTAGAGGCTGTAATTTTTGCCCAATTTTCTTTGCAATATAGCTCAGTCTCAGCTAGATAGCATGGAGAGCATCTGTGAACAGCAATTTTCAAGTCTAGCCACAGATTCTTAATGGGATTTACAGTGATGCTTGAAAGTTTGTGAACCTTTTAGAATTTTCAATATTATGCATAAATATGACTTAAGTCCTAAAAGTAAATAAAGAGAACCTAGTTAAACAAATGAGACAAAAATATTATACTTAGTCATTTATCTATTGAGGAAAATAATCCAATATTACACATTAGTGAGAGGCAAAAGTATATGAACCTTTGCTTTCAGTATCAGTTGATCAGTCCTGCACACCAGCTTGGAGGAATTTCATCCCATTCCTCCATACACAAGAGATATTCAACTCTGTGATGATGGTGGGTTTCCTCACATTACCTGCTTGCTTCAGGTCCTTGACTTGACTCTCCCAAAACGTTAACTTTATTCTTCTTTAACCATTATGTGGTAGAACAACTTGTGTGCTTAGGGTCGTTGTCTTGCAGCATGACCCACCTTCTCTTGAGATTCAGTTGATGGACAGATGTCCTGACATTTTCCATTAGAATTATCTGATATAATTCAGAATTCATTGTTCCATTAATGATGGCAAGCTATCCTTTCCCAGATGCAGCAAAACAGGCACAAACCATGATACTACTACCACTATGTTTCACAGATAGGATAAGGTTCTTATGCTGGAATACAGTGATTTCCTTTCTCCGAACATAACACTTTTCTTTTAAACCAAAATGTTCTATTTTGTTACAATCCATCCAGAAAACATTCTTCCAATAGCCTTCTGGCTTGTCCACATGATTTTTAGCAAACTGCAGATGAGCAGTAATGTTCTTTTTGGAGAGCAGTGGCTTTCTCCTTGCAACCCTGTCATGCACACCATTGTTGTTCAGTGTTCTTCTGACGGTGGACTCATGAACATTATCATTAGTCAATGTGAGAGAGGCCTTCAGTTCCATAGAAGTTACCCTGGAGTCCTTTGTGACCTTGCCAACTATTACACTCCTTGTTCTTGGAGTCATCTCTGTTGGTCAACCACTCCTGGGTAGTTTAACAATGGTCTTAACTTTTCTCCATTTGTGCACAATCTGTCTGAATGTGGATTTGTGGAGTCCAAACTCTTTAGATATGGTTTTGTAACCTTTTCCAGCCTGATGATCATCAACAACTCTTTTTCTGAGGTCCTCAGAAATCTCCTTTGTTCGTGCCATGATACACTTCCACAAACATGTTGTTTAGAGCAGACTTGATAGATCACTGTTCTTTAAATAAAACAGGGTGCCCACTCACAACTCATTATCATCCCATTGATTGAAAACACCCGACTCTAATTACACTTGCAAATTAACTGCTAACCCTAGAGGTTCACATACTTTTGCCACTCACTAATATTTGATATCGGATCATTTTCCTCAAGAAATAAAGGAGCACATATAGGTTTTTTTGTTGTTTTTTTTGTAAAATTTATTTAACTAGGTTCTCTTTATCTACTTTTAGGATTTGGTTGAATGTTAGGAATGTTAGGAATTTGTTGATGTTTTAGGTCATATTTATGCTAGAGTGACCAGACATCTCGTTTTGCCCGGGACAGTCCCGTTTTTGAGCCCTTTGTCCCTTGTCCCTGAGGATATTTAGAAACCCGTTATATTGTTCCGTTACTTTTTACCCAACCTGCATCCCGTTTGTCCCGCCTTTTAACCAACCTAATGGCTTACAGCACACAGATTTCATTGTCTTTAGGCTGTTTGTATGTCAATCATAAAGTTGTCATAGCGATGGGAGTAGACCAATTAAAATGCTCAACAGTGTACCACATGTCCATGATGTAATGCTCAATTTGGCCCAAGTCATTGTTGAAATAAATTTTATGCAGAAATAAAGAAAATTCTAAAGGTTTCACAAACTTTCAAGCACCACTGTGTGTCTGAACTTTGACTGAGATATTCTACCAGCTTCCATGTCCCTGCTGAAAAAAAAAGCATCTCCACATCTGGATGATGTTCATGGATGCAATCGAACTATCTAATGCTTAATGCAAGTAAAAATGATTTACTTTACATTGGCACAAAGTCTGTTATTTCCTCCTTTTCTAACAGTCCTTTCTCTATCGGCTCCACTTCTGTCTGTCCTTCCAGCTCTGCTTGAAATTTGGGGGTTCTTTTTGACTCCATGCTGTCCTTTAAAACTCATAGTTCCTCTATTGCTAGAACGGCTTTCTATCGTTTACATAACATTTCTCGACTACCTTCTTTTCTCACACAAGAGGTGATGGAAACTCTAATTATTTCCCTTGTAATTTACCGGCTTGACTACTGCAATTCATTATTACGTGGACTCCCTGCTGAGACACTATGCCCTCTTCAGTGTGTACAAAATACTGCTGCCCGTTGATGATGACCAGAAAATATGATCGTATTACTTCTATTAAATCACTTCATGGTCTGGCTCCATCTTATTTATCATCATTACTAAAACATTACACCCCTACGCATTTTCTCCGTTCTGCTGGCACTAATCTTCTGCAGGTACCTAGAATTAGGCTCTCCACTATGGGAGGACGTTCCTTTTGTTACGCTGCTCCTCACCCATGGAACTCCCTCCCTTCTAATCTTCGGTCTACTTCTTCTCTTTCTGAATTTAAAGTTCTTCTTAAATCTTATCTATTTTCTTCTTATTTTTCTTAGTTCAATTTATTTTTCTTGTAACGCGACCCCGAGTATTGTTAAAGGCACTATATAAGTCCCACTTATTATTATTATTATTTTTATTATTATTATTATTATTGCTCTGTGAGATGTTCAGAGCTTGGGATATTTTTATAACCTAACCCTACTTCACATTTCTTCACAACTTTATCCCTGACCTGTCTGGTGTGTTCCTTGGTTTTCATGATGTTGTTTGATCACTAATGTTCTCTAACAAACCTCTGAGGCCTTCACAGAACAGCTGTGGTTATATTTAGAATAAAGTACACACAGGTGGACTTTATTTACTAATTAGGTGACTTCTGAAGGTAATTGGTCACACTGGATAAGGAGTACAGGGGGCCGAATCCAAATGCTGCCACACTTTCAGATTTTAATGTATTACAAAGTTTGAAAACCATGTATCATTTTCTTTTTACTTCACATACACTTACTGCTTTCTTTAGGTATATCACATAAAATCTCAATAAAATACATTTATATTTGTGGATGTAATGTGAAAAAATGTGGAAAAGTTTAAGGGTCATGAATAATTTTGCAAGGCCAATTTAGCATAATCAATTACCATAATGCATGTCTTTGGACTGAGGGTAGAAACCAGAGCACCCGGGGTGAACGCACAAGGACATGGGGAGGACATGTAAACTCCACACAGACCGACTCAGAGTTCAAGATCAAACCGGGGATACTGTAGCTGTGAGGTCACCAAGCTAACCCCCACGCCACTGTGCTGCCCTGGCACATGATGAAATAGCTTGTTTCTGACACTAATGTGCCCATTGTATGAACTTTTGATGGTGAACAGTGGTTAGTTTGGATGTCACTATGAAAGGTCCTCCCCACTGGCTTTCCAATTTTAGAGATATTCAAACCCAGTTATCTGACAGTTTGGTTTGGCCATGTTCCCACATCTAACTTGTTGACTATCTGTTCAATTACTGTCTTATATTTCCCAGACTTACCATTTCCCAGATTGACCATAATGGGATAATGACTGCAATTCGATCTGTGAGTCATCATAATGTTTTGCCTCATTAATGTATATCTTAACATATATTGTTGCTTAATCTCTTAAGTGATTACTAGATTAGCTTTATTTGTCTCAATCCATATATTTACAGAGAAACAAAAAGATGTTTGTTTGCACTTGCTGAAGCACAAAATATGCAACATCCCAGAAATTATATTAATGCATTATTTCCTGTCACCATTGTTCTTCTGAAATGGCCAAGTCAAAGTCCAGATATTAATCCTATTGAGATTCTGTGGGTGTCACTGTCAGGCGTTTTGCCAGGCGTGGGTTTATTTACCATCTGGCAACCTGGCGCGGGCCTCACGCCGCACAGCTGAGTCTTCCTAGATCTGGTGCCCGCATGTGCGATCGCGCTGCTGGCGCAATTAGTAATCAGGAATACATTGGACTCAGCTGTGCCCATGGCTTTAAAAGCGAGTCGCGCAGATCACTTGTTGCTGGGTCATTACTCCACGGTAAGCTGAGTTTACCATCTTTCAGCCCGGCGAATGATATGATCTGCCGCGACTCGCGCTGCCATTATGGGGCGTTGTTGATGGGGTTAGTTGATGCGTTGGTTTCATCTTTACATGCTAGGCACATCCTGAGGCTGGTGCACATATACCGTACAATGTGCACAAACGGGGATTGTGCTCGCGGATGCCTGCACCAGCCTCGCTCGTTTGGCACCAGAGAAGGTGAGGGAGGAAGGTATCCGTCCTTTCTTAGTAGAAAAAGGGCAGTGTACAGGTCGGAGCCTGGAGGTAACCGGCAGGGCTTAGTGGTCAGTGTAGTGACAGTTAGTTGCAGCTCTGCGCCGCCCAGATCCTCTCAGCACCCCCTGCGCCCCACGTGTGTTCATCCAGGCAGCGCTGGACCTAAAGGGTCCACACAGGGATACCGCAGGTTCCTTACTGCCTTAGGTCGGTCATTGTCTGGGCCTGTCCCAGCACTGCATCCTGCCGGACCTTGCCGGTCTCCCCTCATCCTGTGGTTGGCTGGTTCAGGACATCCGACTGGTTGGTTGGACCTGTCCGCCGGCCGTAAAATCGGTTCCACTTCACCTTGGCTGTGTCCTAAGCTCTCCACACATGTCCTAGCCTTGTCGGCCTCTGGGGGTTTGCCACTTTGGCTTTTTGGTTTTGTTTTTGGGCTTCATTTGTTACTTTGCTTTCGTTCCTTTTAGTTCCCTTATTTCTGTTAAATAAAGCCTACCCTTATTCATGAAGCTGTCTGTGTTTGGGTCCACTTTCATGACAGTCATGATGTGGGGGCGAGATGTAAGGAAGGACCCAAGCACAGAGCGTTACACACTTCTAAGACATTGAGGCCTTCTTTTTTTTGTTTCTCTTTTTTAGGGAGCTTCAGGAGCCGCCCCTTAAATGGGTGGGGTGAGGGAACTGTCATGATCCATGCCAGATCTACTCCCAACAAACATTGGTTGTCTGGCATGGAACAGACGAAGAGCCAAACCCAGCGAGGTAGCCGCGTCCTGCGCATGGGTGGCAATCGAATGCAACATGAAGCCTCACTAATTGGGTTCAGCTGGCACTGGCCAGCGACTGAGCAGTTTGATTGATTTCATTGACTCCACCACACTTTTGCAGACTGGTGCACGCCAATGTTCACCATTGGCTTGCGTGACCTATACAGGGACATACGGGGATTCAGTGACCCACGGATCCACAATCGCTTCACACTAGGCGGGTCTCAGGTTGGTGTAACACGTGTGTTCACTGTGCCTGATGCAGAATGCACAGTGGGATGGACACACCAGTTCCGCTCGCTGGTGCACGAAGGTGTTAGGTACAAGGATTCTGGCCTTCCTTGGTAGAGGGACGGTGGTGTAAAGCCAGGAGGCTTGAGATATGGTAGGGCTTAGTTTGATAGGGTAGAGACAGTGTGTGTTCCCTGGGTGCCATTTGGGTCACCCCTCCAGCCCATTCTTTCTCTCCGTGTGATCATCAGGCACGGAGACTGGCTTAAAGGAACCACACAGGGAAGCCCTCAGAAAGTGGGGCATCCGCAGGCTGGGGCACTGTTCTGGCTCACTCCCTCACTGCCACCCACCATGCCTCACCCTCATTCCCATGTGGTTGGTCGGCTTGATCCACTGGCCGTAAAAGCGGGTCCACTTATCTCCGGACATGTCCTAATCGTCTCCAAGGGCTCTGGCTCTGTAGGCCTCAGGGGAACAGCTGGTAAGGCTTTTTATGTTCTGTTGCTTATTGGTTTGTGTTGTGTTTTGTTTGAGTTCCTTTGATTTTAATTTAAATAAATTCTGCCACTATCCATGAAGCTTTTTGCACTTGGGTCCTCTTTTACACCTCGCTGCCACTCAGTGACAGTGAGGTGATTTGACACAGGCTGCAAGAAACCTAAAATATTACACAGTGAAAGAACTTTGCATGGAGGAGAGAGAAAAACTTTCTCCCAGTCGATGTTAGAGTAAATTAAACATAAATTAATTAAATTAATTAATTAAACATTAATTAATTAATTAAACATAAATTACTTATGTTTAAAAGTAATTTCTTTTATTTGTTTACTTATACAAGTGCCATCTCTCAATACTGTTCAAATGAAGCTAACATGTCCATAGGTTTAAATATTTTCAAAAAGGCAAAGGTTTTCATGGGGTGTCCTAATTTTTTGACATGACTGTAAAACACTCGATTTCCATTAAAGCAAATTCACAGCTCTCCTTCAGATATAGTATTGGAAGTCTGCAGCCCGCTTAATTAATGAAATATAATAAATAACACAAACCAATTGCCACTGTCTTTTGTATCTCTGCAGGGAGTGTTGTTTGTCTCTGTGTGGTTGTAAATTGCTGGATTAAAAAACTTAATTGTCTTAAATATTATACTATATTTCTATTTAGCATTTACTGTATGTTATTTAGCAGATGCCCTTATCCAGAGCGATTTACAATTGATGATTAGGACATAAAATAAACAAACCTTCTCTGTTCAGAGCCCTTGGAAATGTGAACTTAGCAACATGCAGACTTTTATGGTTAGTTGTTAGTCATACTGGTTTGTGCGTGCGTGCGTGCGTGCGTGCGTGCGTGCGTGCGTGCGTGCGTGCGTGTGTGTGTGTGTGCATCTGTGTGTGGTTGTGCATATATATGTGGCAAAGTGTTGCAGCATGCATGACAGGCAAACCGTATAGAACATTAGGCACACACATGTGCTATTTGCCCTGAGTTGCAAATATAATCATCACTGTGCCAGGATTATAGTGTTAGTGAATTTACATGTATGAATAACATGGTGACACACGAAGCAAATGATGTTACAGTAGGTTTAAGGCTGTTTCATCCTTATTCCCTTTTCTATGTGGCTTATTTATTAACCCCCATAATGTAAGAGTAGTTAGATATTGTTGTTATAGTACTTATAGATTGGAGTGGATACAATCAAATTATAACGCACTAAATTAATTACCGTATTTTCTGGACTATAATGCACACCGGATTATAAAGCGCAGTGTCAATGAATGGTTCTACATTCATACATAAGGTGTATCGAATTATAAAGCACATTCAGTGAAACAAAACAGATAGATAAGTCAAACTTGAACCCATCCAGAATAACTGTCAACATTGTTTAGTTGTAAGATAAAATACAAAACAATACTCACTTTTTCAGTTCATTCTTCTTCCACAAATCCATCAAATTGATCATCCTCAGTGCCTGAAGTAAACAGTTGGGTGATTTCAGCATCAAGCATGTCCGGATCTCTCTCGTCATTATCCGAGTCAGTCTCATTGCTGTTACTTAGCTGTTTAGTGATGA
>JAVSBU010241234.1:0-11799 GCA_033118015.1 Loricariichthys derbyi
GGAGATATATGGATCCAGTTAGAGAGGATATGGAAGTAGTTGGTGTGAGGACAGAGGATGCAGAGGACAGAGTGAGAAGGAGGAGGATGATTCACTGTGGAGACCCTTGAAAAGGGAAAAGCCCAAAGAAGAAGAAGAAGAAGACTGTTTTTACGTTATTTTATTGGAACACTTTATGGTTGGACTGCCCTGTCAGGTGCCCTGTAATTTTTAATTCTACTACAAAAAACCTTTTAAAATATTATTATATCAATACTTCATACAAAATGTTTAAAATCATAAATTCTCTATCATTTTATGATATATTTTATTTTAAATATCTTTAATTATATTAACACATTAAATATTTCTAATAATATGAATATTTAAGTTTTGTTTACTAGTTTGCAAAATATTTTAACAAACACCTATCAAAATATTATTATGAGGATACACAAGGTTTTTAAACCATATACTTTATCAGTTTATTATATACTTTAAATATTTTAATTGCTATATATATATATATATATATATATATATATAAATACTTAAATAGTTTTAACTATTTACTAGTTTACTAAATATTTTGAATTTCATTTTAAAAAAAACCAAACATTTAAAAATTATTATTTTGTGCCACAGAGCCCACTCCTGCCCCGTGGGCCTTGTAACTTGGCAGCCCCTGGTCAGGCAGAATGTCATAACCCATGCTCTGTACCTGGTTCCTTTAATAACTGAGGGTCTTAGTGGGTGAAAAGCTCTCAGGGCCCAATAGATCCATAATCCAGACGAGACAGAGAGTGTGAGGTTCCAACTCACCAGGAGCTTCCCCATTACAGGAATCACTTTTATCAATCTTTTATCAGATTTTATTGATTTCTCTGGTTTTTGAATACAGGTAACTAAATTTCCATCTGCAAAGTGGTATATTTGATGTAGAAAATTATACAGAAAAAAATTAAAAATGGTTTAATATCTAATATAACTCATATAAATAAACACGTGCATTATTCTGCTATTGTTATATCCCAAGTTGCTTGATCAGTAACAACAGATCAGATATGTACAGCTTTATATACAGATAATATTTACATTCTTTATTAGTAATTAATTAAAATTAAAATGTAAATAAGCTAACCCGGCTAGTTATGCTAACTACCAGCCTTTGCTAACAAACTTACAAACAAGCTTCAGTTTTAACATTTCCCGTTTGGAATCAAACACACAAATACTGGCGATCTCCAAACAAACTAAAAACAAATGTGAATGATTAATTACACTTCATTAACAGGTGTAGACTTGAATAATAATAATCTTACACACTCACCGTCACTGTAACCAGGAAATCACTTAACTTCGCTGGATCCGCCCACCTCTACGTTTGATTGGCCAACGTTCCTGTCTGTCTTCCATAAACTTTAATTCTAATTGGATCATATCTCCATTGTGATGAAGCTAAGACTTAGAAGGACGATTTTTAGATACAGATTTATTCATATTAATAATTATTAATTCCGCAAATCTATTTCTGTAAAAAATGTGTTTCCGTATATATTCAAATTTATGAAATGATATAAAAAACATTAAAGGACCTAAACTACGAATTAAAATAATTATAATGTAAATGCCAGAATACAAACAATAATATGCTATTAATGAACACTAAAGTAATTAAGTATTATTAATACGTGATTAAGTCAAAATGGTGGTTTAAAAATAATCTTGCACACATCTGTGCATATTCCTGGAGGGATTTGTCACTGCACCACAAATCTAATAATGAGCCTTTTCTACCATATGCTTTTTTTACTCACTTGTGCTGCATGCTGTTTAAATTTCACTCAGAAATGCATTTATTTATATTTTAGCTTTTAAAGGTTACAGAAATAAAGTCAAATGAAGTAATTTACTTTTTTCACATTTTCTACAAAATTTCTAATGATATGAATACTTAATAAAGTAGTTTAAATTATTTAACTGTTTTATAAAATGCTTTTAATTCTTTAAAAAACTTGAAAATATTTTATGATAATGCAATATATTTAATTATGTAAATAAGTTTACTCTTTTTTATAATTAACAATTTTGTGCAATATATAAATACAATTTTTTTACAAATATATATGAATACTTTATAAATGTAAATATTTAAATATTTTATACTTTTTCATTATAGGCATACATTATAAAATATTTTAGTTATATGAAAACTTTTTTCCCAAGATTTTCAATTATTTACATACTTTAATCATTTTTAATTGCGTAAATTCAGTATCCGATGTAATGATGCTATATGCTTTTTTTAGAATTAGCTTTTGTCTAAGACATGAATTTGATCATTATTTTATTATTAGCAATTAATTAATAATTCAGCTTGACCCCAGTGAGTGTGAGTTGTGCATAATTGTGTTATTTAATTATTTAAATGTGATTAGATAATAACAGAGTAAATAAAATGAGATTTAAACACACACCCTACTGATTAGTAATCCTTATCCACGATGTCAGAACACTACAGATCATACAGATCCAAAAAGAACCCCAAGGGGTGCTAAAGAACCTCTGGGGCGGCGGAACCACAGGTGTTACAGCGTTTTGGTGTGTGGCCTCTCTGTTAGCTCTATAAAAATAAACCGAACTTTGATTTCACATTAATAATATTCAGCTTATAAGGTCTGTTCAGGCCCTTTGCAACTCAGACAATCTGGCACATAATGGAGGAGCTTTCACACAAAGAGCATATCAACACCTCATGTCATCAGCAAGCCCGTTAACATTTGCATTTCCTCGGCATGTAGTAAAAAAACCACAAAGAGGAAAAAGGAAGAAGCTCATCCTCACTATACCAGCAGCTGTAACTACAAACAGTGTAATGTGGGTCAACCAAAAACACACAATGATGTAATGCTGTAATTAATCACATTCAAATGAAATATTTATACCACAGAAATTAATATAATAATAATAATAATAATTATTATTATTATTATTATTATTATTATTATTATTATTATTATTATTTTATTATTATTATTATTAAATATTTTAAAATTATTTATTATTGTTGGTTTTTATTTATTAGTATATTTTTATAATTTATCAAAATTGTTTTTATTCTTGTCATAATGATTATTTTCATTATTATTTTTTGTTATTATTATTTTCCTGTGTTATTTCTACCTGACACATCTTTTGTAGGTGTTCTTTAAAGGTATCAGGAAGCTTTTGATCGATAATAGATGGGAATGTTTATGGAAAGCACTCCTTCCTCCTCCTCTTCTTACAAACAGCTTTGAGCTCAGATTGGGAAATTCGGTCCTATCGACCGTATCATTTCCTTATTGGTGCTGCGCCCGCTCAGGGGCCAGGTTCCTCTGTATGAAGAGAGTTCTCAGAACACAGAGAAAAATGTACAAGTGGAAGTGCTCTTACAGCTTATTTATTGATCCTTTCCGGTTACATGGTAACGGCGCAGCTCAACCTGCACAAATCATCCTTAATAAATACCAATAATAAATATTACTCTAATAAATAAGTGAATAAATAATTAGCTCGTGTAAAACATGAAGATTAGGCGCTCCAGCTGCAGCTGAGTTGAATCACCCGGTTCTGCTCTGGAGCTCGGGTTGGAGGGAGTGTAAATAGTTGAAGATCCGAGCTATTATGATGGAGAAGGAGTAGAGGCGCTCGACGCTGTCCCTGCACAGACCTTCAGCTATCCAGCTCTCCATGATTAAAGGATCAGGATCCTCGGACGGCTCCTGTGGATCAGAGGGTTCAGGTTAAACACTGCAGGGTCAGTTGAATTCAAAGAGAGCAAATATTCAGAGATCTGCAGGATTGATATTACTTATTTAAATAAGATCAAATAACATCGTCAGAAACATTTAACATTAAATCACAAAGTCCTTAAAGGAGGGAATTCAAATCCTCCCAGAGTCCACTTTTTTAGTGTTTGGTCTAAGAGATACTAATTAGATTGTTTGGTGATTTTAGGCGTGTTTGTTTTTACAGCGTTTAGTGATCAGGTCGTATCGGTTTCATTGTGCTGTAAAAGCAACAGCAGACACTTTTTAAGCCCAAAGCTCGATGAGTTAAGAAACGATGACTTACATTGAACATGTACAGAAGCTTCTCTGTCACCTGGGCCACGGCCATGGCGTTTATTCTCCACTTGTTGCAGTTGGAGTTCTGCTCCTGGAACAGCCCGGTGTCTCCAAAAATCCGGCTGTAGTTCTTCAGAGCGAGGACGACCCTGGACAGGCAGGTCTGAAACAAAATCGATCGGTATGATTGGAAACAGGGACTAGATGCTGTGAGGTTGAAATATCCTGCTGTTTTTACCTCTCGGTTCTCCTTAAGGCTTTCGGGGTCACACCGGTCCTCAGGTCTGATCATCAATGGAGGATCAGTGATAACAGCCTCCTCACTGGGGGCCTCGACCTGAGTGGAGACACAACATGAGAGATGTTATTGCTTCTGTTATGGCTCGTGCATTAAAAGGATAGGGTGCTGATAGCTTTGCCTCTTCTGCAGTTCCTTATTTCCAATCCAGATGTTTTGTCTGTTTTATTATTAATATTTAAGGTGAGTTTTCAGAAAGCTTAATCGCTTATATTCTGTGGTAGAAAGAAGCTCTAATTCTCCAGAGATACTCAAGGAAGGTTTATGTGTTTGTAAAGTTTAAAACCATTTCTAATATAGAATTAAATTAGGTGCAAAAATTTCAAAAAATATCAAAAATTGTTTGCCCCTAAAATACTGCACAGCAGTTCCTTAAATGTTTCTTCTGATCCAGATGTTTGTAACTTTTCTTTAAAGGTGAGTTTAAAGATAGGCTATGATAAGCTAAAATTATGGTTTAGTTCCACCGAGGAACTCTCACGGGAACCTTTGGGCACTAACACCGTCATAAGGCCAAATCCTTACATTATAATGTCGCAAGAACATTTTACAATAGAGAGAACCTTTTACGGAACGTCTCTAATCTCTAATATCGAATGGTTCCTCGGGTTCAGGGCGCTGATTGTTCGGCCTAATCGCATCAGGTTAATGAACCTCTGACTGATCTCTCACCTTCTCGTACAGCTCCCTGGCCTGTTGGTTGAGTTTTAGGGACAGGACCCTGCCCTCTCCGCAGTCCAAATCCTTCACGGTCTGCAGCGGAGCTCCGAGCGCGCACGTGCACATGCACGCGCACAGCGCAGCCAGCAGCAGCGAGCCGAACGCAGTCATGATGTGAAGCAGATGAAGCGATGATCTGCTGATCTGATGTGACCTTGAGTGAGTGAGTGAGTGAGTGAGTGAGTGAGTGAGTGAGTGAGTTTGTGTGTGTGTGTTTGTGTGTGATACACCGTCTTACTCTGCACTGGCATCCCAACAACCGACCTTATATTAGCCTACAAGCATGATGAGTCACGTGAGGAGTTTCCCGCCCGCGCAATCAGCAGGTAGGGGTTCCACCAATAAGTAAGAGTGCGTGTCATCTCTCTATCTCTCACACAGTCGCGCACACACGCAGGCTTAGTCCAGCTTTATGAGTTCTGGGTCCGTCCAAACCGAATAAAAGAATCGATTATTTTTAATGGGGGTTACTGGATTTAAAAACAATCGAATCAGAGCAGTGATTCCTCATTCACATTTAGTACTACCAAATTATTGATATTTAATAAATTATTGATAATTATTGATAAACATCTCAAAATTGTGTAATGTGACTTTTTAAGGGAATTAAGTTTCACATCTTAAAGTTTGCTCAAAGAATAAGCGATCCTTTAAAATCTATGAGGTGTTTAAAGTCTCGAAGTACTAGCCTGTGTTTGTATTTAAGGTATAAAACAAATATTAAATGCATTTCTTTCATATTTTGAACTGACTTACTTCAAATATTAGACTATTAAACCTCTGAGAGCGAATGAGAATGATGTGTGAGAGAGTGAATTAGACATTTCATTCATAACAAATCCTTAAATTGTTCATGGTCACTAAATTATTAATATAATCTCTGGGTGATTCTGGTGTCTTCTAGTCATCAGTTTCAGTTAAAGAAAAGATTTGGACAGTTTAGATGGAAAAATCTGTGGGAGAAATTTGAATTAGTTTTAATTTTTAGTAGCTCTGATTAAAAGTTTCCGCTGCTGAAGGTAAAGAACACGTGTGTAAATGAACGAAGCTGTGTTTCAGTAAAACCAAATTTATTATAATAAGTTGACTTTATAATAAGTTTACTCATTTTCAATCATTTAATCGTTTTAATCTATTAAATTCCTCCCGTGAAGAAATCGTCTACAATCAAATCTAAACTATTTAAGAAAATAGATGTTCTGTTGCATCTTCTTTGGTTCTTTGGGGACTCACTCATAACAGAGCGAACAGAGCCCAGTACATTTTGATTAATAGCTGTATATCTGAAACATTCCTGAGATCTGAATTCAGGATCCACGCTCATGATTTTTAAAGCATGAATTCATTCTTCAGTTCTTTATGAAAGCCGGTCTTGTCAAACGCATAAAGACTCCAACCAAGTCTTGTGACACTCTGAGAAAAACCTGGGAACCGAGAGGCTTCCTCACAAACCCAACACAGAGCTCAAACTCACCTCACCAGAGGCGGAGGCTCAGCGGTTGAACACGTGGTCCCGGGCTCTGACTCTGTCCAAAGAAGTCTTACTCGAGTCCCTACAAACGAGCGGTCTCAGTCTCGACCTCATTTGGACTCCTGTGTCGGTCTCGGGGTAAAGTGGACTAAGATATTGTTGTGGAGCCCGGCCGGGTCCGAAGTGCCCATCTATTAAATTATAACCTGAACTTTTTTCTATCGCTATTGAATATGAACAATCCATCCAGATAGATTAAATCAGTCTATTTTCTAAAATAAAATCTGCACTCTGATTGGCTAACACAGAAAAACAAATTACTGCTCTTCTCGTTAAAGCATCCAATCAGTGGCCACATTTTATTTTAAGTGTGCACACTCTTTTTATGGTTTAGTTTAGGAGTTTTAGTTTTACGGCAGCTTGAAATGTTATCATTATTCTCTTCTCACATTTAATAATAAAACTGTTTAGAATGGATGTTTTTAATCAGGCGACATTATGTGGTGTTTCTGATTAAGTTTGAGAGGAGAAGGGAAAGAATTATCATTCACTTCAAAAAGTTACACTAGTTTGACTAGACGATAATATAATAATAATTAATCATAATTTAGGCTAAATATTATTTCATGTTATATTATATTTTACTAAATATATACTGAAATATATGTCAATTTTAATATGTTATTCATTCATGTATCGTTCATTTACTATTCATTTTTCAATTTTCTTCTTTTTATATTTGTATGACGAAAATGTGGCTCTAATAAGCAATAAAGGTACTGGACTATGGCCCAAAAGGTCCAAGATTCAAACTCCACCTCTGCCAAGCTTTAGATTATAGCCTTACTGCACAAATACGTCGCTAAGGTGTCTGCTAAATGTAATCTATAAATGTAAAATGAACAAAATATTGATCTCTCTCGGCCTTTGAGGACTCGTATCCTTGGGACTTGGATCTTCCAATTCGACTCTGCGGTCTGACAGTGCATGGTCCAGAGGGCTCAGCAGGGTGTTCAGAACACTGCTCCAGAGTTGGAGTTTCTCAGAGCAAACAGTGTCCGTTTGAATGAAAAAGGTTTAGATTTTTTAAAAGAGGCAGCCTATAATGATTGAAATGTGCTTCGAGCCGTTCAATAATAAAATCGGGATTGAATAAAGTATCTCTAAATTCAAAGAGATTCAAAGTGATCATGAATAATTAATAGAAGTGAGGTCATCCTGAGATCTGTTCTCCACAAATCGTGGAATTTCTGCAATGAAAGCAGCCTTAACCGGTTTACGACCCAAACATTTCCCTTTTCGATCCGAACATTAAGGTCAGTGCTTCCCATTCAGAAGATGTAATGATAAATTCTTTAAGTGGCCATTGTTTGGCTCGGATTCATTGTTGCTCTTCTGATAAATGAAATGAGAAGTGACCTCCAGCAGCTCTGATGAATAATAACCCATAAGTATTATGTCATTTGACCTCTGAGTGCACAGACTTTGGACAAATCTGTTTCCTAACACGTCATTTCAGTGACATCATGCGTCCTGGAGATAAGCAGGTCCCTCCCGAGTCTGATTTGCATAAGTGATAACAGAAATTAAACTCGATCATGCACTGACATTTTAAATAACAATAACAGCTCTATGTGAGCCGGAGGGAAACAGGATTTTACACATGACGTTTCTCATGAACTTAGAAGATGATCCTGCGTGATGTTTTTTTTTTTTTTTTTTTGGCTTTTTGTTTTTCTGATTCCAGAGAAACTCGTCTCAGAAACGCTTTAAACAATCGACGGCTCCATGCGGCAGAATTTCCGTCATTGTGTAAAGATTCTTCTTTTCTTGCAGTCCTGAATCGTAGCGTGTTTCCTCATCTGAAAGTTGCTCAAATATTTGATTGTGGTTTTCGCAGAGGAAGTGAGACTGAATCCTAAACGCCGTGTGTCAACTAATGCAGCTCCCTTTTTATTACCGCATCGTTACTCATCACTCCGTCCATATCCTCTCTATAGTGCTCTTCCTCTCGATCTCTCTACTGAATGCGAGGGGGGCACTGTAACAGGACGGGACCGTTACAACAGGGCCATGGGTGGAAACCCCCCCTACCCCCACCCCATTGACTGAAGAACATAAATGTCCCACACAGGGCCCTGACCTTGATCCCATCAAACACCTTTGGGATGAACCAGAGCAGAGATTGAGAGCTAAGGCCTCTCATACCATCAGTGTCTCACATCACAAATGCTTGTCTGCATGAATCCCCACAGTCACAGTCCCAAATCTTGCAATAAAAATGGAATGGAAAACAAAATGGAATGACGCTTTGCCAAAGAGTACCTGGACATATCCTTCTGGGAAAATGTTTTGTGGATCGATGAAACAAAAGTAGAGCTTTTCGGTAATGCACACCAGCAGTTTGTTTACAGTCAGTCAATGAAGCATATAAGGAAAAGAACACCATACAGTTAAGCATGGTGGAGGATCCATAATGCTGTGGGGTTGTTTTGTTTGGGCTTGGGACCGGCACAAAAGATACACTGGATGGTGATTCCCAGTGGCTGGTTTATATATATATATATATATATATATATATATATATATATATATACCTTATTAATTTTACACATAAGCTTGTGGTTTGGGGTTTGGACAAAAAACATCATCATATCATCATCAGTCATTGACCAAGTTTTTATTTACACATCCATCTTAGTGCTTAGGTGTCGTGGATGTCTAAATCAGTAACCCTACATGGATCTGCATTTGAGTCCTGGCAACATCCACAGGCCAGGTTGGGCAGAACATACTGGGCTGTATCAGTTTCCACTTTTCTGTGCTGGGGAGTCTTGTGCAGCATTTTTTCCATTCAATTTATTCATCACATATAAATTCATACCAAGTACAAATATATAGTGAATTGAACCATCAACTCATGCACATACAATATGACAATGGAGAAGACAGGAAGGGCAGACAGAAATAAGAAATAATACAGAAAATACATGGGGTGAGGGGAGGAGAGAAAAAAAAAAACATCCCCAGACTATGCTCTTAGTGAGTATACAGTTTGGGAACTGATAAACACCTCTACACAGTTATGCCCAAATATACATTACAACATGAAGACCAAGACTCACAACAGGGGAATGGTAAGGGGATGCACACAACTCAGCACAGCATGCAGCCATCCGGATCGGTTCAGCAGCCATCATTCACCAGCACTAATCATCGGATCGTCTTGCTATACCTGAGAAGAAAAAGCGACAAAGATGTGGGATGTGGGTTAGGACCTGAGATGCTTTGTCTGACATCCCAGTCAGTTGCCTTAGTCCGCATGATGTTATAGCGATAACACAGCAAATTGCCATGGAGACAGCCTTGATTGAGTGACAGAGTCAGCAATCAGCAGGTGTCTGGTGAATGGGGGAGGGGACATAAGAGCATCTCTCTGCAGTGAACTTCTGGAGTAATTGTTATCTCATCAGTGGCCTTGGCCAAGGCCCATGCTGATATTGTCAGGTGCCATGCCAGACTTACGTTTGTTTACCACTGGCAGTCTGGCGTAAGCCTGACATTACGGTTGAACCCAGCAAGGCTTCTGTGTCAGCACATGCACGATCGGCGCTTGCAGACACCATTACAATCAGCCTTACAGATTGGGTTCAGCTGTGACCAGCTCTTTATAAGTGAGTCGTGTGGATCATTCCTCACCGGGCCATCGTCAAAGGTAAGCCGTGTTTACCATCTGTCTGCCCGGCAATCGTATTGATCCACCATGGCTTGTGCATCCAATATAGGGCATTTTTGATGGGGTTTTAGTTGAGGCATGGTTTCCATCTCCACACACTAGGCACATCCCGGGGCTGGTGCATATATCCCACACTTATGCACACAATCGCAGGTTGCGCTCATGGGTGCACACACCAGTCTCACTCATGGCACCAGAGAAGGTGAGGGACGAAGGTACCACCCTTCTTTCATAGAGGGAGGGTGGAGTAAGGGCAGGAGACCTGAGGTACCAACAACGTTTAGCCTGATAGTGTAGGGACAGTTAGCTGCCTCCCTTGTTGCCCAGACCCCCTCGGCACCCCTTGTGCTTCCCAGGTCATCCAGGCAGTGCCGGACCTAAAGGGTCCATACGGGGATACCGCAGGTTAGTTGCTGCATTTTTGGTGCCATTTTTGGTTTCCTTTTTGGGCTTTTCTTTGTTACTTTGCTTCCGTTCTTTTCAGTTTCCTTATTTACATTAAATAAAGCCTACCCTTATTAATGAAGCTGTCTGCATTTGGGTCCTCCTTTAACACCTTGCCCCCCATATCATGACAGAAATGGGGAGCCGAAAGTAGATAAAACCAGAATCTATGCCGGCAGTTATAATCCTTTGTCCACGACTACCTCTAGTTCATTTTAACTAGTCCAATTTGGTCACCAAAATTATCCAGTTGCCTTTGCAAAGCAGCCAGCTTCTCCAAGATGTTATCAGTATCGTGACTTAAAGTCACAGTCTGAGTGCTGACAGCTCTGCCCACTGCATCAATTATGTCGGGCAGCTTTAAGGGGCCTTGGACAGTTGCCCCCATTCCAGGAATTTCCCGATACACCAGGGCAATGCCTAATCCAATCAGCAAAACACCTGTAATCATGTTTCCAAATAGGTAGACATCCTCAAAGTCCTCCACGGAAAGAATCACCAGGCACACGACCCACCACTTCTCCCACGTGTCCGTCGTGTAGCCAGCCGAAAACATTATTGCAGGACAAGTTGGTTCCCCTAAATCCGGACTTCTCATCAAGAAGATGGTGTCAATTGTGTTCAGAGACCATTTAATTAAATACACAATTTCTCAATTCAAAGAACAGCATGGAGAGAGTCTCTCAAAGACAATAGACTTAATAAACAGCAGAAGATAAGGGAAGATAAGAGAGGGAGAGGGAGAGAAGTGCGGCCGCCTTCATTGAGATTGTTGAGGTGCAGTTTTTGAAAATTAGTCAAGAGAGCATGGTCAGAAGCTTCAGGAATGCCCAAAGTCTCGAGCATTTCCTCAAATGTACCTGCCGTTGGTTGGGTTGTGTGAGGCATTGCTTTGTTTGTTTTTTTTTTACTGTTTTGGTCACTTTTTAATGTTGGTGGTGCTTTCACACTCGTGGTAGCATGAGACAACCCACACAAGTGGCTCAGGTAGTGCAGCTCATCCAGGATGGCACATCAATGCGAGCTGTGGCAAGAAGGTTTG
>JAVSBU010241342.1:0-11798 GCA_033118015.1 Loricariichthys derbyi
GTGTGATATATTACCGTCTGACTCTTCTGTAGATGGATATAAGAAAGTTCTTTTCGAGAACGAAGGAGAGGGAATCAAAAAACTTAAAAAACTTACAAAGCTCCAAATACATCCAAATGATTGTCTACAGACTGCATACTGAACAGTAAATCCCAAAATAATCCAAACATATATTTCAGCGCATACTGCTTTAATGTGCTGTAGTCCACCGTAACATCAGAAAGTTTGTGTTAGCTCTAAAATAGTACAAGACGAAATAAAATATGGACCAGGAGGACTTCAAGTATAAACCAGGATACAAAAAAGTATAACAAATAAGGGTGGGTTGTGGGGGGGGGGGTTAAAATTGGTGGTGGTATGGAGGGGTTTGGTTGGTTCGGGATGGGGGTCCTGTGCCCCAGTAAAGCTTTAGGTCTAGCAACACCCCTGATTTAAATACAAATTAAATAATAAATAATACGTTAAATAAATAATACGTTTATTATAATAATAGTTTAAATAAACAGAAGATAAAAGCAGAATATATTAGAGTATATATGCTAGAGAATATAAAACAGTAGTATGAATAATACATAAAGTAATAAATATCATAAAACAGTGTATATGAGCGAGTCTCTAGCCACTCAGGATTCTCATGTCCTCCAGGAGTTTTGGTATTTTATCTCTGAATTTATTAATGCAGTTTCGCCTGTGGTTTTCCCAACATTAAGATAACTTTGTGTTTGTTTGTGTGTTTTGTGTTTTCTCCAGTCTCAGCAGAAATGCATTGTGGGCTTTGCTCTGGTCTGCTGCTTTGCCATTCTGGTAGCTTTGATATTCTCGGCGGTGGACGTGCTGGGTGAGGACGAAGACGGCATCAATGAGGAAAACTGCGGCAAAACCTGCCAGTAAGCAATTATATTATTAGCATGAACTACAAAAGGACCAAGTCCAGTTTACATTACGTTAAATTGGTAACAAGCCTACGGTCTGACAGACACTCCTGACCTGCACCACTGTCCTTGTTCCCAAATGGACCCAGAGATTCAACAGGCTCTACAGAGTTAAAAGTCTCAGAACACCCCTTTATTTCAGAAACAAAAGGAGAAATGGCATATCTGAATCCAACAGCAAATAAAGGGTGAGGGCACCTATCTTTTGGTCTGTGTTCAGAACATGGTGGCCATCTTGAAAGCTGCAATATTGGATCAAGGGCAAGTTTTTACAATGTGAGGGGGTCATGTAGCATATCAGAGAAGACCAAATATCTCTTGTGGTTCAAAAGTAATCAACACACGGTTCAATACGTTTGATGTTCATTACAGGTAACTGATGATGAGAGAAGAAAGGATTGAGGTGATTCAGATATCTGAGGAACCCAGCTGTCATATCATAGCTACATACTTGAACAACTGACACCCCAAAAGAGCACCTTTCACAAAGGCTACCAAAACCATTGTTGAGGTTTATTTATTGGTAGTGTGGCTATGAGGGTTGTAATAGGGCTGTGTGAAATTGGAATCATCTCAATCCTCTCTAGTTTCATCCATTCTGTTTTCAGTTAACTGTAACAAACAACAACATTTTCTATGTTGATTACTTTGGAACCACAAGAGATATTGCAGATCTGATTGCAGCAGTCGATATCTGATAGAGTTCTGGTCTTCTTTGATATGGTACATGACCCGCTTCGCATTGGAAAAACTTGCCCTTGACCCAATATGGCCAATTTAAAGATGGCAGCCATGTTCTGGACACAGACTAAAACATAGGTGCCCTCACCCTTTACTTGCTGGGGGATTCAGATATGCCATTTCCCCTTTTGTTTCTGAAATCAAAGGCTGTCCAGAGACTTTTGACTCATCCTGTACTAGGCCAGACCTGGTGCTTTTTCTGTGCTATCCTATCAGGCTCATCATATGGAAATTAGCTTATTAGATAATTCTGGTCTTGGAGTCTAATGTAATTTGTGCAGGGTTCCTTACAAAATAATAAACTAAACTGAACTGCTTCTCTTAAAAGCTAAAATGTGGATGATAATGACATTCCTCATGTAACATAATTGCAAGACAGCCAGGTAATCAGCATAGTTTAAGGTGTCTTTAATCAAACCTCCTTTATAATTCAAGAATTCATCTTCTTGTCATGTAGCTCTGAAGTTTTAAAGCTTAGTCTGATTTTCAATGGGTTAGAGAAAGCAACTCGATTCCTCCACTTAGGATTTCTGCTGCAGTAAAACCTACTGCAATTACCCCAAACAGAATGGCTCTTAATGATGATCCTCCTGAATCTCCAAACAGACTCATCTTAGCAGTTCCTACTTTCTGCTACAGCTGCAGTAAGGCTTCTTCCTCTCACTATGAGCTCAGCTATTAGGTGCTTCTAGTTGACGTGACCTTTCTGTGAGTCTCATTGTTATCTGTCTTTCCTTCAGACCTTACAGCTCATGTAGCTTGTTACTGAGAACATTTTCCAGACTCAGCTATTTGCCCATGCCCCAAAGCATTCTGGTCTCCATTTCCACCTAATAAGGTGCCAATTTGGCTCTCCAGAGATGAGATTGATTTGGCTCCGTGCCAAGTATCATACTGTAGTCCCTCAGGAGGCTCGGATTGGCTCCACTGCTGAACGGTCTTTTGCGGTCGGGTTTTTAAGATAAGGTCCATCAGAGATGTGTCCAGAACCATACCAAGAATGAGGCTGTCAATACAGCATCCTTGTGTGCATGGTAGAGAGGTTTCCCTTTGATTGCTGAATTCCTTAATGAACAGCAACATCGGCATCTGCTGTTAGAGATATGAGGTTCTATAAAAAGCCTCTCCTGTTTTTTCCCATATTAGTTTGGGAAGCTAATTATCTTTGGCTGTAATTACATTAACCAGTATGCTGTCAACTTCCCATGATACAAGCGACATAAATTTAATATGAATTAAAACTTTTGAAAATGATTTCCCCCCTCATGCTCCTGACAGTAAACTTTTAGAGCTGTTTGATGTACAAATTAATTGTGTCCTCAATGGTACAACAGGCAGTCTTGGTCCTGTTCTCAAAGGTATATTAGATATACTCATATAGATACCATCTTCAAGTGGTTCCTGTAATTATGAGTCTCAGGTGAGATGGAACCTTAGGGGTCTGTGCCCAGTTGCATAAAATACCTTAAGTGAACTTATCCCTTAATGCTGCCCTTAAACGTTGCAGACAAATAAGTGCTAACTAAGGACTTTTTGAAGGGAACCATTAAATATATCCTTAAGTGTTATGTAAAGCTCGTTAATGGTAAATTCCTCAGAATTATTTAAAGGGTGTAAAACCTCATCTTAACTTGGAGAGGTGGAGAACAAGGTACACTCAGAGCATTACCTCATAGAGCCATTTAACAGATAAACACATCCTTGTTGTTTCATTGTCTATTTTATTAGTTCTACTTAGCCTATAGAAGCACTTTGTAGTTCTACGATTACAGACTGTAGTCCATCTGTTTCTCTACATACATCTAATGGTCAGGACCTCCACATGACCAGCATAGATCAGCTACTGTTAGATTAAGGGATTATTCTCAGGACTGCAGTGACACTGATGCATTAGTGTGTATTGTGCTGGTACGAGTGGATCAGACACAGCAGTGCTGCTGGAGTATGGACCACCTAACAAAAGCACTGGTGAAGGAATAGAGGATGATGAACACAAACCGATCGGGAACTAAAGGGGGCGAACGAATCATGTAGAGAAATTGGACTACAAAGTGAAGCTATATGCTAATTAAAAACCTAACCTAATACAGTTGTGTATAATAAACGTAATTATACCATAAACAATAAATAAATGCAGTTCCGCAGTTTGAGTTACTGGTATCAGTTTGTAGATTTAAATACAATAGATCAAATCAAGCCACGATTTTCAATGCAAAATAAGTAAAAGTAGCCTGAGCTGGGTCCGGACTGCGTCGGCATTGACTGGGATGCAGATTAAATCTTCCACAGGGTGTGGCGAGGTGCTTCACTGTGCAGATTTCAAGCCTGGTTTACAAGAGCGGTTCAATAACATAGCCAAAATGGAAGAAGTATTGCTTTGCTGTGCTGAACTCTGCTTGAAGGCCTTTTGTTTTAATGCATTTAAATAATCAAATATTTTCCATGACTTCTCTCAGCCTAAATGAACCCATAGTCAAATTCCTCCTTATTGTGACTTTCCATATCGAACCTGAGGAAGTTTATCCCTGCTTTCTGCTGATTGGGATCTATTTTCTGTTATTAAATTCCTATAATTACCTTAAAGGCTCTCTCTCTCTCTCTCTCTCTCTCTTTTTTTTTTTTTTTTGTTTGTTTGTATAAATGTGTGGGTTTAAATATCATTCGTCAGACGCTATTGATTCAGAACCTTTTAATGGTTCAGTGTGCAACCCAAGATTGAACAAACTGCTGATCAGTTGGCTTTTTCAGTCTGTAATGTCCAGACGGACTTTGAGCCACGTCCATCACGCAGATAGTGACACTACGTCAGTCCTCCTTTTGAATTTCTGCACAGCTCATTGGTTGAAACCTGCTTGGACTGTATTCGGTGCTGCAATGTTCAATCGAGCATGAGAATAGCACAGTGAGCAGTTTTTAGTCTGTTCAGCTTGGCTGTTTGTTCCTAGGGGACTCAGACTGGAGACTGTAGCCACAGCATATTTTTGGCCTGTGTGAGATGCAGCTCACCCTGTAGCTACTGTATGTCTGCAAAGCAAAAGCTTCATAAAGATCCAGTTTCTGCAGTATAGATATTTTAGATCATATACATAGATTTGCTCAAGTATTTATACTCGTTATTTAGGGCCACCCCTTGGCAAAGCAATAGTAAAGTCTGTGTTTGGACCCTCTAAATATAATGCAAGACAACCCATCTTACCCCCGTTTAACCTGGTCAGAGTCGCAAGAGAGGGTCTGGACCTCTGTACACCCAGCGCCCAGGCTAGATTTGATATTCTTGCCAGTTTGTCCTGCATTGTGTTAGTGTAAATTTCCTATTATTCATTTAAAGGCGATGTTATGCCCATTTATCTAAAGTAATGTGTAGCTGATATGGTTTATTTTGGAGTCGTAGTGAATACTGAAAATACGCAGCTTAGAGAAGTAATACTTTTCAAACTCTCAATTAATCTACAGTCAACACAGGCAGCATTTACTCTTGTGGTCTGTTAAAAAAAGACACACAACTCAACAGTCACAGCTAATCTTTAAAGGCCAGAAGGGAAAGAAAAATCAGATTCTGATTCACATACTTCCATAATTTCTTTCTTTCTTTCTTTCTTTCTTTCTTTCTTTCTTTCTTTCTTTCTTTCTTTCTTTCTTTCTTTCTTTCTCTTTCTTTCTTTCTCTTTCTTTCTCTTTCTTTCTTTCTTTCTTTCTTTCTTTCTTTTCTTTCTTTCTTTCTTTCTTTCTTTCTTTCTTTCTTTTTCTTTCCTTCTTTCTTTCCTTCTTTCTTTGTCTTTCTTTCTTTCTTTCCTTCTTTCTTTCTTTTCCTGTCTTTTTCTTTCCTCCTTTCTTTCTTTCCTTCTTTCTTTCTTTTCCTGTCTTTTTCTTTCCTGCTTTCTTTCTTTCCTTCTTTCTTTTTCTTTCTTTTTTCTTTTTCTTTCTTTTTTCTTTTTCTTTCTTTCTTTCTTTCCTTCTTTCCTTTTTTCTTTCCTTCTTTCTTTCTTTCCCTCTTTCTTTCCTTCTTTTTTCTTTTTCTTTCTTTCTAGAAACAACCTTGCTTTCCTTTTTGACATGTCTGAAGATCCATGACTGTGGGATCAATTGATGAGATCAATTCTCTAAACCTGTCCAGCAAAGAATCAATACGTTAATTTGTTGCCTTCCTGCTGATCCACAATCCACAATCCACAATCCACAATCCACGTTTTCCTCTAATAACATTTGCATCGGAAGAGTTGATTTATCAGCTTTCAGTTAAAGCAATCAGCTCTGTGTGTTTGTGGGTTGAACGAGAACAATATGTTCAACATTTCCCACTGTTCTTAAAAAAAGAAAGGAAAGCTTGTTTCTGTTAACCCAGGAGGGAACAACAGCCTGGTATCTAGCATGACTTTGATGTTTGGCCTTCAAAGCTCTCTGATTTACTGCATTCGTGTTAGTAGGTTTTGCTGTTTTTTGTAGACTGCTGGGATCAAATTCGTCAGTCAGTGATCTACAGGGTAACTTACTTAATTTGGAAAGAATCTATGTCTTTATATGGAAGAATTTGTGGCTGGTATGTCCTGAAAACAGTATGGGGACCATCTGAAACCTAACCTCGAACTAGTGCCACTCTGGTTCAAATCCCACCTCTGGCAAGGTGAGGTTTCAGTTGTGGTTTGTGAGTTTGTGTGGTCTGGAAACAAAGAAGGTTTAGGACCAACGTAAGGACCAAGTAATGCTCCGTCTGTTTGTGTGTTCTGCCTTGGTAGGGGGTCCCGGGTCTCAGAGTTCCTAGGTGTGGATGCATTTACATTTATGACACTTAGCAGACATCCTTATCCAGAGTGACTTACAATTTATACAATCTTACAATCCAAGCAATTGTGGGTTAAGGGTCTTGCTCAAGGAACCAACAGTGACAGCTTGGCAGAGATGGGATTTGAACCTTGAACATTCTGTATAGTCCAGTACTTTAACCACCTAGGCTACCACAGTCCCCAATTTTGCTTGGTCCTCATACATTGTGATGCAGACCAGGTGTACCCTGTAGCCCACTCCCACAATAACCTGGGTTTGAGTTGCAGTGGTGCCTTCTAGCATGGTCAGGCTTCACATGTACAACTGTCTTTAAAAGAGGCCAGAGGCCAGACTGCAATGGACTCCCATTGCCCATTTGTTCACACTCTGTATTGTTCACTTGACCCATCAAATGTTTTAATAATGACTTATTGGTCTGTTTAATTCAGTCTAACGAAGATGAAGCATCTTGGGTTTATACCAGAACAGAACTGAATAAGAACCACAGCATGACAAGTGTTTATCGTTTTCTTCATACAGGATTGTACTTGTAGAAAATATTCCAGAAGACATCTCTATTTCTCATGAGGGTACAGTTTCTCTGACTGCTGGACTTCATGGTCTTTTGGACCTGGCCCAGAGCTCTGTGGAGGTTGTGTCACCTTGGTGGGATCTCAACACGACAGAGTATGATGCGAAGTTTCCTCAAGCAAAACAGGTATGTTTTATAGTCGTACAGGTGTGCGCCGTTTAAAGTCCATCCAAGGTCGTAAGAATTAAACGTCCATATTATCTGATCTTGCTGTGTCTAGCACTCATCTGTACTTGTGAGGCCAGAAAAGTGTCGTGTGCCTACACTGGCTTCATAAAGCAACTTCACCTCACTACAGGTGGGATTAGAACCAATGCAAACGAGTAGTCTACCTTCTGAGAGATAGGCTGAGGTGAGGTTTGTGTGATACACTAGAGTGCAAACTGAAACATCATCTCGCCCGTGGCGGGATACAAACCTGCTGAACTACACTGCTGAACAAACCTGGTTCATTTTCCATCTCTAGTGAGGTGATGTTTTAGTTGCTTATCCAGGATCCTGGATACTGCAGTTCTTTCCAAACAGAGGCTGATGGTAACCTAACCTCTGGTCTTCTCATTTTCTTAAGAAACACTAGTGTATATTGGCAACAAAATGTGCAATTATCTTCATATTTCCACCGAACCAAAGCCTCCTCCCTGATTTTCTAGCTGGCTGGGGTTATTACAACCTAAATCACATCTGCTGCTGCTGAACGTAGTTGTGCTTTGTTTATTAAAGGGAAACGAGGAACACTAATGGATTTCCCATGTAGCTGTTTGGCCGGATGGAAGTTGCACTCGTGGCTGTGTAAGATTGCACAGATCTATCCACTCGAGCCGGGTCTGAGTGTTTCCTGCGTTACGGTTTAGTCCCTGAACTGATTATGAAATGTGGGAGATTAGATTTGAGAGCGAGACGCAAAATTTCAGTGGGTGTAGTAAGAGTTATTAGAGGCTGCTGTTGTTGAGCTTGCATTTGTTGAATCATTTAGTGGCACACACTACATAATGAAACAACCAACACGTAATTAGAGTTCACATGTGGGAATTTGTGGCTCTATGTTCACTAATTCAATCATTTATGAAGGTTACGCCTGTGCTGTTTCTTCTCATAGCAAAAGAAAAAGCTTAAATTGGAAAAGCTGTATTGGACACAAATAAGTATAACAATGATTAACAGTAAAAAAAAAATGTGACTACAGATATGTATCATTTAACACAGTGAAACTGTGAATTGACCACAGTGGATGTTGACCAGCCATAAACACAGACTGCTATAGCATAAATATAAAGGGCCTTTTCAGTTTTATTTACCACTGCACATTAAGAATTAAGAACACCATTTATAGCTTGTTACAAATAAATAACTTCAACAAAAAAAGTCTCTAAACACATCAACCGTGTTAGAACGTGAGTTAACCAGCTCGGCCTGTAAGGTCTTTTGAGTCTCTTAACTCCCGTCTCTGCTTGTGGGTCTGTAGTGTTTATTGCCTTATAGATCGATGTAACCCTACATAAATGAGCAATAAAATAGGAATCTATTACACTTATTAAGTAAAAGATGAGAATCAGAGTTCAGTATGATACAATATACTCTAAAATCAAATATCAGGCAGCGCTGTACGGTGTCTTTTCTGCTTTGAATCTGTTTACTGCCATAAGGTCTAAAGTTAACAAGCAGATTTTTATTCCCTATTATAACTGATTATCATTTTTAAGACTTTAGCTGAAAAAGCAAACTGTCATTGATCAGACGGATGTTAAATGGCACAAAAGCTCCTCTTTTGGTGAATATCATATAATCGTTGTTTCTAGTTCTTTTTATAACAAATAATAATTTCATGCCGTCAGATGGAGATTAGTCTACCTTATAATTGTTAAAAAATGGAATTTTGTAGGCCAATCTGATGGCTTTCCGAAAACAAATAGAGCAAATTGTCTCAGACATGCAAACAAGGCTCATTTGTGTATGACGTCAGCAAAGGGGGTCCAAAGCATACCGTCTCACTGTCAAAATGGATAGCAGCTCGAGCGTGTCGGATTTCAACGATTTTGACTTTAAATCTGAGGATGAGGGGTACTTGTTAGTGTCCTAATCAGTATTAGATGATGAAGAATTTGGGGAGGGCAGATGTAAATGCGATATGGATGGAATAATCCAGCCATATATGGACGAACCAGAAGTCCAATCACCAGTCGTAAGTGTTTACACTCAACATTTTACAATCTACATACACTACACAGGTAGAATGAATAAATATACAGTTTATCATTCAGAGCTTCATGTAAAACGGCCACGATCTAGCCCATAATCTACTACTATAGTTGATATCATGTAGCAATGACAACGTGCACGTGGCAGTTACGATCCAGCCATTGCTTGCTTCATCTTTTCAAAACCCCAAAAAACACATCTTAAATTGGTTGTATTGTCAATAAAATACAAGCACGAATTGACTTGGAAGCAAGTACGAGTTGACTCATTATGGGTAAGATTTGACTTGCAAGTAGGTACGAGCTGACCTGGGTATGAACTGACTTGGGTACGGCTTGACTTGTATCCATTCACTATTGGGGTCTGTGACAAAAAACAACAATTTTTTAAAATCCCCATGTGTGTCCCCATGGTCCAGCATCAGAGGGGTAAGAAGCGTAAGCAAGTCCTACTCCAGTAATAAATGTACATATTTATATAGCAGCCGCCATGTCGCACTACATAACGTGATGTCAATGTGCGAGTATTACGAATTTTAGCAAATGCTTATAAGCATATTGGGATCAAAATGCATTCACTATGTTTAATGAATGATTTTTCAATTAGTGAGACCGCATACCTGTTCCTGAAACTGGTTTTCTGTTGACAATTTCGGCTCGATTTGCAGGGACTTTCAAAGCAATCCTCTTTGAAGTTGTTAGCACAAATAACTGCACCCGGACCTGGCTCGTGGAATCCGCCCTGGTTTGCTGGACAAAGCGGATCCATGCGTGTCTAATAGCACCATTCTTTGGAAAAGCATACGTTGATATTCCCAAAGATCTGTTGGCAACATTCGTGCAATCTCCAACTACACAATAGTTGTGCATTTCGTATTGTTTACACTACAATCAACCACAATAGCAATGGCAGTAATGGACGATGTCTCCCTTTGCTGACGTCATCACTGATGATTTTCCGAAAGTTACCGAGCACGTAATCTGAACTTTCGGTTCATAGCAGACGCTTAAAAATTTATGGTCAAAATTTCATTTTTTCTTAAAATCCATGGGTTTAAATTTCACTTTGTTGACAAATATATGATATTGATGTTATTAGGATCAATGGTGTACAGATTATTTTGTAATTTCTTTGCTCTTTAAATTTGTCAGTGTCAGTTTTAGTATGTTTTTTGCTTTTTATAGATTATATGCCAATAAAATGCATCTACATGGTACCTTACAAAAATTGTAATGGAAAATATAAGCTTAGAAGATGTAAACATTGTGTGTAAACATTTTGTGAGAGTTGCTTAGCTTAGTAAACTTTTATGTCTAAAATCTACAACACCCATCCTCTTAATGTTTTCACATCTCTTTTAAAACCACACGGCTGATGGTTTCAATGGCGAATAGAAAAGATTGCTTGCCTCACAATAAGTGCTTCCCAGAGTCATCTGTCGAGCTGGGAGACATTTTAATTTTCTCTGCAAAGGAAAAAAGAGGAGCCGTGTGGGTAGGATTACTGCTAACCTTTAAACACCCCAGAATATGTCGTGTTTAAGCAATAAAAGGGGATCTGTATGAGGATAAGAATGTTTTGCTGAGGCTGTAACAGAGCTGCTGTTAATGATGGTGGAGAGACAAGACGTGCTGAAACAGACAGAACCGTTCAAATGTATTTATACCTCCTGCTGTCTCTGATTCTTCTAAGGAACCTTTAACATCTGAGATGCATTTAAAACCAGTGTTAATTTTGGTCTCTGATTTCTATTTAGTCTTAAACGTTTGACTAAATCATTTTAGTTTTATTCATATTTTAGTCATTTAATCATTTAGGCAAGTTTTAGCCAATTAAATAAAAAATCAGCCTGATTTAGTCATGCATTTTTAAAGTTTTAGCTATTATATATGTATTCCTTGCTAGTAAATTTCATAAACAACAGCTTAAAAGCTCTGTTACACTTAATAACATCCTAAATAATGAGAACAGCTTTACAGCCTGTAAGTTACACAGCGCTGTAAACATGCAGGAGGAGAAACGGGCTCCGTCCCAAACGCATACGCTTAAAGCCTTAAAGTCTTCCTCTTGTTGGTGACTAAAGGGCAGAGTTTAAGGTGAGCTGTGGTTACAGCCTGTAGGGTGTAGGGAGCGATTTGGGACGAGGCCGTAACTACAGGCTCTGCATGCGATATAAAAACAGATCAACTAAATGTGAAAAAAAGAAACGGGACGTTAACGTCTCATTTTTTTTTGACAAAAAATGTAATGCATTTCATCATAGGTTCACCCTATAGTATTTAATCATAGTTATTTTAAAATTAACACTGGTTTATACGAAGGCAAAATAACTGAGAATGACCATGAAGTTTCCTAAGTATGTAGAAGAAACTATAGAGCAGTAAAAACTTCCTATGGGAAGAGAGCCAGGGTTGCAGGTTCACCTCCCTGGTGTAAAACGCAGGGCTAAAATAAGGTTCCATCTATGTATTATAGCTCTTAGTGTTTCCAAAAATTACTATGATATGCAACAAAAATCTGATACACACATGTGGCCCAACAGAGTGATTTGATTTATGATGTAGGGTTTATATATA
>JAVSBU010241451.1:0-11797 GCA_033118015.1 Loricariichthys derbyi
GCTGTGAAAAATACCTCCTCTTAGAAGTCACACCAAGAGTTTTATGAGTAATTATGAATGAGAACAAGTTAAAGTTGGTTTAAAATCCTTGTTAGTACTAACATCATAATAACATAAATACTAACATAATACTAACATCATGAGTCGATTCTAAAGCTTTGGAATCGATTCAATATGGGGAAATTAATTCGGTTCATGTCTTCTCGCTGTGAAAAATACCTCCTCTTAGAAGTCACACCAAGAGTTTTATGAGTAATTATGAATGAGAACAAGTTAAAGTTGCTTTAAAATCCTTGTTAATACTAAAATCATAATAATATGGTTCTCACGGAAAAAGTATTTGTTTGTATGGAGCAGCACTAGAGAACATAACCGTTTCATTAGTGTGCTTAAAAACTTTTCGCTGACTGGCTGACACATCACAGGTAACCAATCAGAACGACCGTGTGTGTTTCCCAGGTTACGGGTGCTATAAATGGACCGATTGCTTAGCTGGAGTTTCTTCTTGCTGAGTGACGGGAGAGAGAGGAGAAGCTACGACCTGTTTCTCCAGGTATAGAGAAGGTTTTTACAAATACTATATAATATAAGCTATAAAATATAATCTAATATGAACACACTTTACTGAGTATGGATGTTCTGCTTTAGGTTTGGACTAGAATGATTTTGCAATGGGTCAAATACTGTATCTGTAATGTAACAAATGTTTAATGTTGTTATTATGTCCTAAATTATATGTAAACCATGAAGACTACATTAATTTAATGATTAAACTCCACTTTACTCAGGTTAGCTTTCTTCTTGGTAACTGTGACAAAAAATTCAAATTTCTGTTCACATCATTTTGTGATTTACACAACAATGCACAAAGTGTACCAATTATGTGATCTTGAACCCATAAATGAAACATTTTGTGTTGCATTCTGCTTTGGCTCTTGTTTAAATCCAAAAATAAGATTCATAAGGCTGGAAAAAGATGTACTAACTGTATCTTGCATTAATTATTCAAATATCAGCCATACATTTTCTGCAGAGAGCTTCCCAATAAAGTATGATCTGTTTTATGCATGGAGTTAAGTTGTATTTCCCTTTTCTCTTAGCTACAGGTCTGCTGATCTGTTTACAACCAGCTTCTCATAGTCCTCTCTTCTCCACACCTACAATGGCGCCAACCTTGGCTACAGCGTTTGCCCGACGATGGTGGATGGCATTGACGGCCATCATTGAGAATCTCCTGTTCTCTGCTGTACTTCTGGGCTGGGGCTCCCTGCTAATCATGCTCAAGTCTGAGGGTTTCTATTCCTATTTATGCACAGAACACGGTAAGCAGCTCACGTCCATTCCTGTGAAAAAGTCATACCTATCATACCCACATAAGGTTTTAACCCTATGATGAAAGGAGAGTGAATGGGTGACACCTATAGTGTTGTAAATCAACAAATCAACACTTCCTGTCCTGAGTTTAAAATGGTCAGGAGGTCTTTGTGTTGTAATAGTGCTTGTGGCTTTTATCAACTGAAGGTGTTCTGCAAAACCCTTTGTGCTCTCTCCACCACTAAAGAAGAATGGGCTCATCCCTGAGGAGTATCTGTTCTCATTCAATCATTGTTCCTGCATTTAGAGCCCCTCAAAGTGCTGTGAAAACAAGACGTTATTCTACTGGAAGTCAGTGAACTAACTACAGCTATAAAATAAAATGCCTAAGGCTGTTTAAAATGTACTTGTTCGTAACTAAGGACTATAACTCTATGCCAGAGTTGTTTTTCAACCTTTAAACATTGTGTTTCCCTCTCAGAAGTCTAAGCCTTATTGATTCATGATTGAGTAATTGACTTAAGCACAGATCTAGTGATTCAGCAGGGTGTAAATAGGACACTGATGCAAATCCCATTTTTGTTTGACTGAATTTGAATTATTTAGAGTTCTCCAAAGTGCTGTGCAGACAAGAAGTTATTCCACTCGAAGTCAGTGACCTAACCAAGTACAGCCATAAAATAAAATGCCTAAAGCTGTTTAAAATGTAGTCGTTCATAACTAAGGGTTATAACTCTATGCCAGAGTTGTTTTTCAACCTTTAAACCTTATGTTCCCCTCTCAGAAGTAAGCCTTATTGATTCATGATTGAGTAATTGACTTAAGCACAGATCTAGTGGTTCAATAGGGTGTAAATAGGACACCTTTGCACATCCCATTTTTGTTTGACTAAATTTGAATCACTGAGAAACTAGGACTTAAATCACAAAAGTCAAGTTGATAGGCACAAAGGAGTAGCCTGCAGGGAGAAAAGTATCTGTTTGTGAATAGAAACGGTAGGAGGTTGATTGCTGGACTGATCTGGCACAGCCACAGAAACCTGTCCAGCATGATTTTTCTTTGTAGCAGCAGTGTCTTGTAAAGACATTTAAATTGCCCTAGTACAGTGATACCACCATAAGATATTATTTATTGTGATTAATTTACTCATTTGTTTTCCTGTATACATTTTGCTCAACAGTAGACCACTTGTTTGGAAAATATCAAGTTTAAACCAGTGATTAGAGTAGTCAAGTAAATGTGTTTAAAATGTCTTAAATCCAAAGTCTAAAGCCTATAGAACAGAAGTTTAAGAAGGCAGAATTTTTGCCACCCTCTGCAAACACAGTTAACAATGGCTGAGCCACAGGTACAGTCATCCATAGATATACCATAGTTTCAGTGGTGTAGGCCTTTGCTCTGCTCTAGGGTGTATGTGCATGTGCCTCACGCACCATGTGTTCCAGAGTTTATCAGACCTTCTCGTATAAAATTGCAGTATCAGTACCTGATAAGAAAGGAAATGGCAGTATCAGCACTTCAACTCCCTCAGGTCTTGTTTCAGTCAGCTTAAGTTGTGATTCACCAGTTTTGAGCTACCAAAATGTAAGAGGTTCTGATAAGCAGGTTATGTGTATGCTATAAATTAAAATATTCCAACAGAAATGCCTTCAGGATGTATTTGTTTTTGATGGGATTGTCTTTACCTAGCTGGTTTTAATTAGAAGTCCTTGGCCTTATGGCTTACACAGCGCAGCTATGTTGCACATATATTTATGCTAAAGAACTAACTATATGAAACACATCCCTTTCTAGAGAACAAAAGTTGGGTATAACATTTCTGGAATTTTTATTTAGGAACTTGAACATATTGGGGAAAGAAGAATAAACAACTGACTAAGTCCTTAAATAAAATCTGTAGTCAAATGCTATAAGGTTGAACTGTGCTGCCAGAATGTACCTTGTTCTAAAAACAGTTTGAACATTGATTATTAGTTTTGCAAAAGTCTATATCGAGTGCGTATATATACACTTAATAAGATTCAAGAGATCATGATTGTATTTCTGCAGTTATCCAATTATTTACATGTCATGTAAATAGCATACTCCAATCTAGAAATCAGATTAATAAATCTGATGAAGACTATTAGGTCCTCTCCCCTACCATACCCATGCCGTGCCTCTAGATGATTGAGAGGGCATCGTATGGCTGAGAAATGAATCGGTGAGGCAGCCACGTAAGGTATGGGTTCACTGAGCTATGTAATGGCATGGCGCTGATGCATGCCAATTAGTTACAGCTGTGCTTGGTTCTATAAATGGTTTTGCTGGAGCAATGCCTCTTGCTGCACCATTACGGTTCACTAGGTGCATGGCAGCGTTCTGGTGTTGGGGCTGAGTCATCAGCTGGGCTTAGCGGCTCCTGTGTCCATCAGCGCTCCTACATGACATTCCTGTTTTGAGCTGATGCACTCTGCCTGTTTTGAGGTGCTCAGTGGGAGCAGCGTTCCACCCATTTTTGCTGAGTAGTGCCATACCCGTTTTGCAGTGCAGAGCCTGAACAACACTCCAGCATAAGGTATTGTTGAGTGGTGCGCATCAGCCTTGCTTATTGGCACCATGAGGGAGTCAGGGACAGTAGGTAACAGCTCTCCTTTGCAGAGGGGAACCAGGGTAGGACTAATTGTCTGAGGTATTAGCAGGGTTTATTGGAGAAAGTGCTTTACCCTTGGTGCAGTTCAGCCCTCCTCAGGCCTTTCCTGCCCCTTATGTGCTTGGTGCAACCCATTTTGGACTCAGCGACAGATTCTTGGTAGATGGGCAGAATTTTGTTTTTGCGCCAACTTCTGGTTTCCCCCAAATTCACTTTACAGTCCCTTGGCTATCTCTGTTAGCCTTACATGCTATTTTTATTTTACAGCAGTTGGGCTAACTCTGTTAGCTATACGTGCGATTTTCGTTTCACAGCTGCTGGGTTGCCTCTGTTAGCCATGCACACTATTTTTGTTTTACGGCTGCTGGGCTACCACCGTTAGCCATACGTGCTATTTATGTTTTACAACTGCTGTGCTACCTTCGTTAGCCATATCCACTTTTTTTTTTTTTACAGCTGCTGGGCTACCTCCGTTAGCCATATGTGCTATTTCTGTTTTACAGCTACTGGGCTACCTTTGTTAACCACACACGGTATTTTTGTTTCATAGCGGCTGGTCTACCTTCCTTAGCCACATGCGGGATTTTCAGTTCATAGCTGCTGGGCTACCTCGGTTAGCCATACGCGTAACTTTCTTTTCATAGCTGCTGGGTTAACTCCATTAGCAATACGTGCTAGTTTCATTTCACAGCTGCTGGGCTAACTCTGTTAGCCATATGCGCTACTTTCTTTTTGAAGCCAAAAGGCTATCCATGCAATACCCGTGCAATTCAGTCGTTAGGTTATTTGTTTGATTTGTGTTGTTCAGCCACTATGCTATTCATTCTGCTTGTGTTAGTCATCCCTGAGGGTATTCATGCTACTTGTGTTAAATCAGCCCCCAAGGTATTCATGATACTCATGTTATTCAGCTTCGAGGGTATTCGCTTTATTCGTGTTATTTAGCCCTGAGGGAATGTGTGCTACTCATGTTATTCAGCCGTTATTCACTCAGGATGTCCACAGTATTTGCACAATTCAGTTGCTGGGTTTTTCATTCTATTTGTGGTGTTTGTCAGTAATCAGGATAAATGTTAGAAATCTTTCATAATGGGGTAAAGAGCTTTAACTGTAACAAACTGCACCCAGCACTAAACCCTTCATGGAACCTGACCAGGAGTCCAGTAAATAGATCAGTTATTTTAGATCAGGAAAGCTGGCAGCCAGGGTGTGATGTGCTTGGTGGATCTCAGGAGCCACTGTTAAGTGTCAAGGCATTCAACAGCATTGCAGAAAGTTTGGATGACCTCTCTGACCATGATGCCAGCTGTCCAGTCCCCGAGGAAACTGCACCTCCCCATCATCAGAGGTCACAATCTCAAGAATTCTACAGCAGTTTCACCAGAAGCACAGATGTCTGTTTGTATATACAGTATAAGGGCTAGTGTATCATAAGATCTTTGCGTCGTTCTCGCCTACCTGAGCAATTCTGGTCATTCTTGGTGGTTCTCTATTACTACGGTTTTGACCCTTGCTTCTTATTTCTGGTTTCTAGTTATTGATTCTGTATTGTATGTTTCTGATGTAGTATATGAATCCTGGTTCTTGATACTGCCTGTTTAAAGCTACGAGTTGGACTTAATGGACCTGCACTTGACTTCAAATCCTTGTTGTGAATCATGGGGATGTGAGGGGTGGGCATGTTTTATGTCAATCATAGATGAGCAGACAGTAAAGTAGTCCAGGCATTGTTGAGAATATCAGACAGTTATTGCAATAAGAACCATCATTTTAAAGATGGGTTTGTCAGGTGTCACCCCAGGCGTGCCTATCCCTATCTGGCAACCTGGCGTGAGTCTGACGTCACAGCTGGATCCAGCAGGGCTTACACATGCACGATCGCATTGCAGACATTATTGTTAATCAGTCTTGCAAATTGGATTCAGCCATGTCCAGTGTTTTAAAAGCGAGTCGCGTGGATCATTTGTCGCCGGGTCATCGTCTACGGTAAGCCACTGGTTCCCATCTTTCAACCCGGCAAGCATTATGATTCGCTGCGGCTTGTGCAGCTGATATGGTGCATGTAGACGGGGTTTTAGTACACGCGTGGGCTAGATCTATATATGCTAGGCATGTTCCGAGACACAACTGGGGATTTATGCGCACAACCGGTGATTGTGCTCGCTGGTGCCCGCACCAGTCTCCCTCTGTTGGCGCCAGAGGTGGTGAGAGACGAAGGTATCTGTCCTTTCTTCATAGAGGAAGGGCGGTGTACAGTCTGGAGACTGGAGGTAACTGGTAAGGGCTTAGTTTTTCAGTGTAGGGACAATTAGCTGCATCTCTGCGCCACCCGGACCCCCTCGGCACCCTCTGCGCTCTGCAGGTTCCCTGTTGCCTCAGGTGGGTCATTGCCTGGGCTTGTCCCTGTACTGCACCCTGCTGGACCTCTCCTGCCCTCCCCTCCTGTGGTTGGCCGGTTCGGGACATCTGGTCCTATAAATGGTTTTGGTCCTAAATGGTCCTAAAAACGGTTTCCACATAGGCGTGGTTGGTCGGAACGGTCCGCCAGCTGTGAAACCGTGTCCACTTCACCTTGGACGTGTCCTAAGCCATCCCCACGTGTCCTAGCCTCGTCGGCCTTTAGGGGTTTTCCATTTTGGCACTTTTGTTTTTGTTTTTGGGCTTTTATTTGTTACTTTGCTTCCATTCCTTTTAGTTCCCTAATTTACGTTAAATAAAGCCTACCCTTATTCATGAAGCTGTCTGCCTATGGGTCCTCCTTTTACACCTCGCCCCCCATATCATGACAGGGTTGTTGTAGTATGTAGTGGGAAGGACAGCATGACACTACAAGAGTTCCTAACCCCCAAACCTGACCAGGATAAGCAGGGATAAAAGCATATTTTACTCTACTTTGTATAGCACCATTGACAATATCTGACATTTTTATTTGCTTTAATCTTTTACTTGGCAACCAAGAGTATCAAGTGCCTCAAAATAGTACATTACTAATCCAGCACCCTTGCACTTAACATTTACAGAGATGCCATTTTTGTTTGTTTTTCCTTGCTTGGTTTATTTTAAATCACGATGATATTAAAGAAAACAAACATGTCATTCAACCAGTTGTGCCCCACATTTTGCATAGGTATTTTAAGAGGTTTTGATAAATAAGAATTTTTTAATTAATTAATTAGTTGTTATTTTATAAACATAATTTAGTCAACTGTTATGATAAACTATGTATAAATATTAAAATCAGTATTTTTTTAATTAAAGCATTGCAGGTTTCTGCTTTATTCCTCTTGTATGGTACAACTGGGGTATACACTGTCTGGCATAAGATGTTAAAAACATATGGCAAACATAATGGATAATTTGGTGCCATAATGATAATGCCAACAACTAATGCCTAGCAAATCTGTGCAAGCTTATTGCATATTGTCAGCTAAGGGAATTCTAGTTACAGCCAGATTGATTATGTAACAGGCCCAAAGTGCGATAATAAACTGCTCCAGCAGCATGTAATAAAAATAGTGCTTTCCTTCTGCCTGTCACAATCTTATCTGAGTTTTGTTGAGCTCATGTCATGATCTCACTCTTGACCTTAGTACCGGTACTTTTGACACTAAGTCACATAGCAAATTTATGCTAATTGACAAGTAATATCAAGCTCTATCAAACGTACACTCTAACGTAAATAGGGATTCATAGCCCAACAGCTGTCTTTTGTCTTCTATCATTATACTTAGGGTCTGTAGCTGCTCATTTTTCTTTGCTTATTAGTTCAGATTATGCACATCAGTTCTGGCTATGATGTCCATTCCTATCTTCATTAGTCTGTTTTCCTGGAATATCCACTAGATAGTAACACGTGAGGCAATGCTACAACTGCTATAAAGAGCCAAAGCTTATCTTGCCTCAGACTTTGGTTAATCTCACATGATATGCGTTTGATAATGCACGTCATCTGACATTCTGTACATTGTTAACATAGTCCTCATTAAGCCGTAAACAGTTTTAGGGACTAATTTGGGAATAACTGTCCCCTGTCTTGCTCTCCTGAAAACTACATTCATTCCATGGTCTTTTTTGGTTTTCATTCACACTGTGTGTTGCTGAAGTGACATAAGTCTACAAATTTCGCTTAGATGACTCAAAATCATCTTGTGTCACCCTCACATATTAAAGACTGAATTTCAGTTCAGTTGTGTGTGTGTTTTTTTTTTTTTTTTTAGAACAACATGTTGTATAAACAGCTGTACAAGTTCTTATATTTAAAAATGGTTGTTGTCCTATACAAGACACTTGTGTCTGGACCGATCGCTACAGTGTACACTTTTGTCACTGCTTCTGGACCAGTTGGCACATACTTATGTCATTCAGGATTCCTATGTGCTGAGAAAAGACCCTACCCAGAAGTAGGAACTAAATTCCCTATACAGAGCTTTCTAAGAATATTCTAAAAACTCCAATCATTCCCAGTTTCTGTAGATACTTCTAGTGGGTTACTCTTGTGGTGTTGTTGTTGTTCTTGTTGTTTATGTGATTACATGTTGAAGGTTATGTAATAGTGTGAGACCCCTGTCACACTAACCATTATTAATGTTTGAGTCTACCATCAGGAGAGCAGTCAACAACAATTGTGTACATGGCTGCGTTGTAGGGTGAAAGCCGTTATATTTCAGAAAGAACATCACTCCCCATCGTGTGACACATGGACAATCCAGAAGGCTGTTTGAGATTTATCTAGAATTATGTCTAGAGACAGAAAGAGACAGCATTATAACATACAAATATCCCAACTGTGAAACATGGTGCTGGTAGTATCATGTTTTGGGCCTGTTTTGGAATAGCATAAATATGGCATATTAGAGTGCCTGCATATTTTATGTAAACGTTTGAATGAGAAAATAAATGAAATGTGATTTTTCATCTGTGTTCTATTTATAAGTTCTTGTCATAATCTGCATTCCCTTCACTGTAGTGTTCTCAAGTTTCATTCATAATCTTTATTTGCAACACTGGATGAATAACAGGATTAGAGAGATTAAATTTATTGCAAGATCTATTGTTATGGTAATGAAATAAGTATTACTTGGTTCTCTAGGTAACAGCTCCTCCTTGAACACATCTGTGCCAGCTACTTCAACAGGGGATACAGAAGACTACCAGTATTGGGATTACCAGTCTGTGCCCAATGGTGACGGAGTAGAGGTGGTACCTCTAAAACCAACAGATGACAATATGCATATGAATGGCTGGTTAATCTGTAAAGAGCAAGATGAGATGCTAAACCTTGCCTTTACCGTCGGATCTTTCCTCCTCAGTGCCATTGCACTTCCACTCGGCATTGTCATGGACAAATACGGGCCACGCAAATTGCGTCTGACTGGCAGGTTAGTTCTGGAAAGTTCACACACACATTAATTTGAATGTTTAATGTTATTGTTGAATAAGGGAAATATAGAAGTTGGTAATATAGCCACATCACCTTATAAGATTTTAAAATGCAGAGAAGAGAGTCTGGGATCATTGTTCTTTACAGAATCTTTCCAATTCATCCAGGATCCTTGGTCCTCTCTTGTCCACTCTCCGCCTTAGCTCATCCCACAGGTTTTTTCTTTTGTTTTCTATATCAGAGGACCAATATGGTCATTGCAAAAGCTTGATTTTATGTTCAGTAAACTAATATATATATATATATATATATATATATATATACACACAGTGGTGCTTGAAAGTTTGTAAACCCTTTAGAATTTTATGTATTTTATTTTATTATAAATAAAATAATAATTATTATTATATTATTTTATTTTATTATAACCTAAAAAATCAGATTTTCAAACAAGTCCTAAAAGTACATAAAGGGAACCTAGTTAAACAAATGAGACAAAAATATTATAATTTTTCATTGGTGAAACTCACATTTCCTCTATAACAAATACAGCTTTCTATCAACAATTTGTGTAACATCTCACGCCTACATCCATTTCTTACACAGGAGGTGGAAGAAACTCTCGTTATTGCCCTTGTCATTGCCTGGCTTGACTGCTGCAATTCACTATTACATGGACTCATAATATACAAAACACTGCTAACCGTTTATTGATGATGTCCAGAAAATATGATCATATTACTCTCATTCTGGCTAATTTCCACTGGCTCCCAATCACTTTGTGCATACAATACAGAATGTTGATCCTCACTTTTAAATCACTTCATGGTCTGTCTCCACCTTACCTATTTCCGTTCTGCTGGAACTCATCTTCTAGAGGTACTTGGATTTGAGGCTCTCCACCCTGATTACACTGCTCCTTACCTCTGGAACTCACTGCCTTCTAATCTTTGGTCCTCTTCTTCTCTATCTGAATTTAAGCTTCTTAAAACCTATCTATTTTCTTCTTTTTTCTCTTAGTTTAATTTATTAATTGCTTTCTGTAAAGTGACATTGAGCATTGTCAAAGGCGCTTTATAAGTCCCACTTATTATTAATATTATTGTTATTGTTTATTTATTTATTGAGGAAAACAATCGAATATTACATATTGGTGAGTAGCAAAAGTATGTGAACCTCTAGGATTAGCTGTTAATTTGCAAGTGAAATTAATCAGGTATTTTCAAACAATGGGATGAAAATCAGGTGTGAGTGCGCACCCTGTTTTATTTAAAAAACATGGATCTACCAAATTCTGCTCTTCACAACATGTTTGTGCAAGTATGTCATGGCACAAACAAAGGAGATTTCTGAGGACCTCAGAAAGAGTTGTTGATGCTCATCAGGCTGGAAAACATTATGAAACCATATAATAATGCGTTGGGACTCCGCCAATCTACAGTCAGACAGATTGTGTACAAATGGAGGAAATTCAAGACCATTGTTACCCTCCCCACGAGTGTTTGAGCAACAAAGATCACTCCAAGAGCAAGGCGTGTAATAGTTGGCAAGGTCAGAAAGGACTGCAGGGTGACTTCTAAGCAACTGAAGGCCTCGCTCACATTGAACACTGAACAACAATGGTGTGCATGGCAGGGTTGCAAGGAGAAAGCCACTGCTTTCCAAAAAGAAGATTGCTGCTCAACTACAGTTTGCTAAAGATCACATGCATACATCAGAAGGCTATTGGAAGAATGTTTTGTGGATGGATGAGACAAAATAGAACTTGGTTTAAAAGAAAAACGTTATGTTTGCAGAAAGGTACTCTGCATACCAGCATAAGAACTTTATCCCATCTGTGAAACATGGTGCTGCATCTGGGCCAGGACAGCTTGCCATCACTGATGGTACAATGAATTCTAAAGGAAAATGTCAGGACATCTGTCCATGAACTGAATCTCAAGAGATGGTGGGTCATGCAGCAAGACAACAACCCTAAGCACACAAGTCGTTCTACCAAAGAATGGTTAAGGAAGAATAAAGTTCATGTTTTGGGATGGCCAAAAAGTGACTTTAATCCAATCGAAATATTGTGGAAGGACCTGAAGAGAGCAGTTAAACCCACCAACATCCCAGAGCGGAAGCTGTTCTGTATGGAGGAACAGGCTAAAATTCCTCCAAGCCGGTGTGCAGGACTCTTTAACAGTTACTGGAATCATTTATTGGCAGTTATTGCTGCACGGAGGGTGTCACACCAAATACTGAAAGCAAAGGTTTATGTAATTTTGCAACTCACTAATATGTAATACTGGGTCATTTTCCTCAATAAATAAATGACCAAGTATAATATTTTTGTCTCATTCGTTTTAGGTTCTTTTTATCTACTTGCGTGAAAATCTGATGTTTTAGGTCACACTTCGTCAGAATTCTAAAGGATTGGCATTTAAAAAAAAATTCTAAAGGGTTCACAAACTTTCAAGCACCACTATATA
>JAVSBU010241560.1:0-11794 GCA_033118015.1 Loricariichthys derbyi
CTCTGTGACCATTCTTGACTGGCCCAGCAAGAGCCCTGACCTAAACCCAATTGAGGATCTCTGGAGAGATCTGAAAATGGCTGTCCACTAACATTCACCATTCAACCTGATGGAACTTCAGAGGATCTGCAAGGACGAATGGTAGAGGATCCCCAAATTCATTTTGAAAAAAATTGTTCCATCATTCTGAAGAAGATTCATGACTGTACTAGCTCAAAAGGGAGCTTCTACTCAATACTGAGCAAAGGGTCTGAATATTTATGACCATGAGATATTTCAGTTCTTCCTTTTTAAGAAATTAGCAAAAAATGATACATTTCTTGGGGGGGGTTTGTCAACATGGATTGCTGAGTGTATATTAATGAGAAGGATAAAAAAATGAATGAAAAACAAAGGGGTCTGAATACTTTCTGTACCCACTGTAAATGTACTGAATTGCTATTTACTTGTCACTAACGAACAGTTGTGTGTACACTATTTTGAATTGTTATTTTTTAAGAATTAAAAAAATGTTTTCATTCTGTTATTTAAGATTTGGTAAAACTACAACTGAACATTTACATTTCTTTTAATTGTAGGGGGAAAGCATTCTTAAGTACTCATACAAAAGTCCATTGTTTACACTTCAGAAATAAAGGAATTCTTCCTGAAAGTAAAATAGATGCTGAGAAAAATCGAATCGTGAGCAAAGTATATGGTTACACCTTTGTTAATATTTAATCAAGAGAGAATAAAAATGTGCATAAATGTTCATTTAATATTAGAGTTTGATTTGCACTTTCAGCTTGTGTGAAGTTCCTTCACAATCACGAATTAGACACCAAAATCTAATTATATGAGCATATTTTATTAAAATTATTATCACCTGCCTACATGCGTACTCTACTTACTGCCAAAAAAATCTCAGACCTGCCTGCCAAGACATGGATCCTACAAGACCTCTAAAGGTGTTGAGTATAGTAGAATGTGAGGTAGTGCAGCCACAGATCAAAACATGGTCCCGACAAATCCCAGATCATCTCAGATATGAGGAACTTAGAGGCCATTCCCACACAATGTGTGCAAGGTAGCAGAGTGCATTATCCTACTGAAAATAGGATTTTTATTCACATGCTGTGAAACACACCGGCAGTTCCTATCAATCAGTTTCTTCTTTCGGCCACAATGCTGACAACAGTTTCCTTTAGATTAGGATTTTTGCCACTGCTGTTAGATCTGTATGACCACACGCTGCGATGCACCTATGCTTCGATAAATTCAGCTACTTCCTTCACACTATGTGCACTCTAAATGCAATTTGGGAATCAATTTTTGCCAATCATTAACATCTGCTTTACAACCCATTTTCCACACATCAGACAAGACATCCCCTGTACCGTACCACCTCATCAAATATGTGAATCCTGTCACGTACCCCACAGGTATTTATAACACGATAATCCTCGTGCATCTGTGGGAGCCTGAAATTGATACCACCTTAAACATGCAAGGGGGTCATTTTTTTGTCCGGGGGAGCATATATACAGACCAATCACCAATAACATTATAACCTCTAACAGGTGAAGTGAAAAAACACTAACAGTGAGATACTGTGGACAATGTTCTGCTAGGAAATTGAGTCCTGGCATTCACATGGACATTACACTGAAACACAACCTACCTAAACATTGCTGAACAAGTACACCTTCATTGCAACGGCATTCCCTAATAGACACGGAAAACACTCAACCTCCACATAGGCAGACTCTAGCCTGGGAATTGAACAAGGGATCTCTGAGCTGTGAAGTGGCAGCACTGACCACTTTTTCCACCAGGTGCTCTAGTAGTCTACTTCAAAAAAAAAAGTATTTGAAATCATATTTCTTCATGATTGACACTTTTACTAGTGCTCTGTGTTGCTCTGGGCAGTGGATGTCTGGGACTGGGCCCTGTCATACAACCCTGGGCCCTGCCATTCATGTTGATATTACATTTACATGAACCACCTGTCAAAAGCTTGAAGTCATTCTACTGCTGATATCTAGCTGCTAACTCATTTCTCTGTGATGCCAAGAACTTGAGAGAGGGCCTGAGAACACTAGATAGTACTCAGGTGAAGGTTCAAAAGCTATCAGAAATTATTATCATAGACTATACATAGTTTGTGCATATGATTGCGTGTCTGTGTGTAAATATCAGCGAGGACAGAACAGCAGTATCGTCACCGTGCTGGATTAGCTGTTGTGGCAGACAAAGTACACATTCATGGCAATAGTATTCCCTACTGGCAGAGGGCTCTTTCAGCAAAATAATGTCTCCTACCACAGCAAAAAAATATTAAGCACTGGTTTGATGAACATGACATGTCCTCAAACTGTTCCCTAGTCTTACATTTTCCCAGATATCAATCTGATCAAGTATCTGTGGTATGTACTGGACAAACAAATCCAATATACACTGCCTGGCCAAAAAAGAAAAACTTACCACCTGTGGGTGTAGTGCAATGATCTGAGTTTGCTGTTGCAGTTGGTCATGTCTAGGTTATGGTCATGTCCCATTATCAATACAAGATCTTTGGGAAAAATACAGAACTCAACATAATTCTTGAGACAACTCAAGACAGAAATAAATGTTGTAACACTGCAGAAGTTTGTGGAAATGATGCCACAGTGAATGCCTGCTGTAATCAAAGCTAAAGGCAGTCCAACAAAATTAGTGAGAGACTTTTTTTTTTTTTTGGCCAGGCAGTGTATGCAGGCCCCACTTTGCAATTTGCAGGACTTAATTCAGTATGCAACTTACTGAACTGTTATGGAGAACCTAGTTTTGATGCCAAAAGTAAAAACATTAACAGTCAAACCAAATACGTATGCAGAATATATGTAAAGGTAGTCCAACTGTACATCATCCTCAGTCTAGATCAAATCTGACAGCAAAAACAAACACTTCACATATCCAGGTGCTAGAGGGGGAAAAGAGGAAAACTGACAGTGTGTCAAATAAGACTGAGGCCCATTCATACAATCAACACATAGCAAACTGACAAGTTGAGATCATTTTTGACAGTTCTAGTGAGAGCTTTAGTTCACCTTTCACTGCTCTGCTAACGAGACTACGTTAGCCACACAGGAGCTTTGGCTTATTTCAGAAAGAGCATCTCCACTGACTGAGCCATTGTTTTGGGTTCACTTTTGGACAAACACATAACTCTAATCAAATATCGCCACGTGTATTCAGAGAATACATGCTGTTTTATCCAAGCAGTCTTGGTTTAGAATAAAGCAGATAGGGCTACAAAAGCTGACCCGATTCCCTCCAATGCACTAGTTTGGTATAGAACAAGCTAGAAAAGGTTACAAAACCATATCTAAAAACTTTGGACTCCACCACTCAACAGTCAGACAGACTGAGCACAAATGGAAGAAATTCAAGACCATTGTTACCCTCCCCAGGAGTGGTTGACCAACAAAAATCACTCCAAGAGCATGGCGTGTAGTAGTTGGTGACGTCACAAAGGAAACCAGGGTAACTTCTAAGCAACCGAAGGCCTCTCTCACATTGGCTAATGTTAATGTTCATGAGTTCACCATCAGAAAAATACTGAACAATGGTGTGCACATGACAGGGTTACAAGGAGAAAGTCACTGCTCTCCATAAACAACATTGGCGTTCATCTGCAGTTTGCTAAAGATCACGTGGACAAACCAGAAGACTATTGGAAGAATGTTTTGTGGACAGATGAGACTAAAATAGAACTTTTTGGTTTAAAAGAAGTGTTATGTCTGGAGAAATGAAAGCAGTGCTTTCCAGCATAAGAACCTTATCACATCTGTGAAACATGGTGGTGGTAGTAACATCATCTGGCCATGATTGTTTGCCATCATTGATGGAACAATGAAATCTGAATTACATCAGAGAATTCTAAAGGAAAATGTTAGGACATCTCTCCAGGAACTGAATCGCAAGAGAAGGTGGGTCATGTAGCAAAACAATGACCCAAAACACACAATTCGTTCTACCCAAGAAAAGACAAATATAGTTAATCTCTTGGGAAGGCAATCAAAATGTTGTGGAAGAACCTGAAGCGACCAGGAAACCCACCAATATCCCACAGTTGAAACTGTTTTATAAGGAGAAATGGGCTAAAATCCCTTCAAGCTGATATGCAGGAGTAATCAACAGTTACCAGAAACATTTAATTGTGTGGGTGGGGGTGTGTGTGTGTGTGTGTGTGTGTGTGTGTCCGGGGGTGGGGGCACTGACTAACATGTAATATTGAATATTTTTTCCTCAACAAATAAATGACCAAGTATAATATTTTTGTTTAACTATATCATCTACTTTTAGGTCATATTTATGCAGAAATATAGAAAATTCTAAAAGGTTCACAAACTTAAGCACCACTGTAAGGACTGCTGCATTTGTTTAATGAATTTGACACCTGACATGGAGAGGGTAAAGGAGCAAAATGCCAGAAGCTGAGGGAACCCAGGAACTGAGGGGAAATTAAACAAGTATAGATTGTTGATTTAATTAAAATTAATTTCTGCAGAAAACTAAATGGAATATCATCAGGATTCACCCATGTTTCAGTGAGTTAAATTTAAGACTAAGACCTTTCAAGACCATATTTTAAGCCCAACACGACATATTACCAGAAATATTTTAATGATCTCAGAAGTTATCAAAAGATTTTATTAGTTCAATTGAGCCCTTCCAGTGAAAAATCATAACATCCATTTTACCTGTTTCAGAGAAATTGATTTATTATTTTCTTTTTTGTTCCCCTTTGGACAACATAAAATAAAAATAAAATGTGCTTTTTGTAGGCTGGAATTTCTTCATTCATGAAGATTCTTCGATATTATACTTATAAAAGTGCTTTTTATTATTGATTTTATTTTATAGAATGTGGAAGAACAGTTTTATACAAGTTCCACAAAGAGTGGGGTAATGTAACAAAGTCAATATAGCGTCTAGCTTCATGATATCCTATAGGCGACTTGTACGGTTATTCCACCTGCGTTTTTCGGTGGTTTTTCTTCACTGTTTCTGTTAATGTAGGGTTTCCCTACAGTGCGCAGCGTCTTTCATGTTGTGTCTTTCCGTGTGTTCGTTTTCAGCTTTCTTTTTTTCCCCTATATTTAACCGACTTTCGTCAGCCGTGCTTAATACCAATGCATGTCCGTTCATTTTTGCCAGCATAGATAAATGGTTTTTCCCGCATGAGCACAAGTTTAAATCACAGCCCTAATTAATGGGCAAACAGTTGTAGTGATGGCGAATATTAAATAAAGGACATCAAACAATGTCACGTATGCCTAAGTGGTTTTTTACAAAACATGTCACATACGCTTTTTCGTCAGAAGGGCTCAGTTATAAAAAACTATTACATAAATTCAATATTAAAACAGTTATTCTCAACCCACATCCTCTTACAGCATCCTACATATCTGAGTTCTTTTTTGGTACCAATTTATTTTTCAATGGTTTTGAGTTGGGCAATCTTTTCTAAAGCCTACCAAGCCAAATCTCTTTATTTAAGCCACCTTGTTCGATCCACAGCTGAAAGATTTTGCTATAGCAGAATCAGGGAACATTGCCTGAAAGTGGCTGCCAACATCAGCGCTACTGTTGTAAGACTGATGTTTAGTAATTAAATGGAGAATCCATAGCACCTCAGATTTGGATGTTTCGCTGGATCCGAAAGCACCGCGGAGGTCGTTAGCTAAAGTGCTAGCGATATTACACAGGAGTCCAGCAGTATGGGCCACTGATGAAGACGACTGGGCTATGGCACAAAACTGCTCAATAGCTTGAGTCTGCTGCAGGGTATTCATGGCAAGCTAATGTTTTTCTGCCTTGGTCCGAGTTTCGAGCACCCTCACAACCCAGATCCCTAACTTAATTTTTTTTTTTCCCCAAACACATTTTGCAGCGCGCTTCATTTCGATTACTGAGGACTGCTTACAACCAACTGCAGAAATCGCTTTTATGAAGCGAAGCCTCATTGAAAACACACTTTCCCATTTTTAAAGCAAGCAAATTAAATCCCCAGACTGAGGCAAGTGAGTAACTCCGTTGAGGTGGTAAATCATAGTATGCGTTTCCTGTTTGCAGTTATTAGGGGATTTGTAGTTAATCATCGTGGCAACACCGACACACTGAACTAGACACCTTCCCGGCAATCAACAAACACAAAAATGTAATACTTGACAATTAAATTGAATACCTCAGATGAAAATCCAACAGTTTAAGACTTTTAAAGGCCTTAAATTTGAAGTTTCAAATTTAAGACATTTTAAGACTAAGACCCTGTGGGAACCCTGATCACATTTTATTACGCTTTAAAATGTTCACAAATTACAAACTGACCAATTTATGCAAGAATGTCATTTCCATAACAATCTCGTACATACAGCTCAGCTCACACCTCACTCTCTGTTCTGTTACAGTTTTAGCCATTCAACAATAAGGACTTACTTTGTGCTATTCCAAATCTGGACAAGGAATATTAAAGGATTCAACAGCACTCATTGTTTGTTTTTTTTTTGTAAAAAAACTCAAATGAAAAAATAATTTTCAGGATGAAACAGTGTTGACCAGAGCACAGCTGCAATCTCTTGCACTTTTGTCAGGAAATGCACCTCTAGTTATATTTAAACAAGCAAATCAGACCTAACAATATTTACATGTCAATACACCAAAAATACAATTAATAAATATATTAAATTCAGAGCTCCAGTAAAACAGGAACCTTACTATTAAATGTTATTCTTTAGCACTTTCGAAGTAAAAAGGAAAGTTTACCAATCTCAAAAATCTTTAACACCTGAGACAGAACAAAAAGTAATTCCGTGCTTTTCTTACTCTGTAATAGCAGTTTTATAGGATTACGTGTTCATTTGAAGGTGAAAGCAAGTGTGAGAGGGCAGACTGCTGTAATTAAAAGAACAGGGATCTATCATAGTCTGATTTTCACAACAACTGTGGAAGTGTATCATGGCATGAACAAAAGGTTTATGAACATCAGAAAACGAGTTAATGATGATCAGGCTGAAAACTGTTACAAAATCTCTAGAGACTTTGGAACCAAACAAGACATTGTGTACCGAGACCACTGTACTCTCTCAACCAACAAAGATCACTCCAAGAGTAGCTGTTTATTTATATTTAACGAATTAATTAATGATGTCTCGTTCTGCATCAGTGTTAAGATATCACCCAAACACAAGTTTCTGGTTTAAAATAGAAGTGTTGTATCTATAGAAAGGAAAACACAGCAATCCTGAATGAGAACGTTATGCCTTATGTGAAATGTGGTGGTGGGACAGGAGGGGTTGCCAAAATTAATTGAACTCTGAATTATACTAAAATTCTAAAGGAAAATGTCAGAAGCCTCTGAACTGAAAGGGAATGTAGAGCAAAAATTACCTTAACCACAGAAGGCATTCAACCCAAGAATGGTCAGAGAACAGTAAATTTAACTCTTTGGAATATCATAACCAAGTAAAGACATTCTGGAGGCAGTTATTATGAGGAAACCTCTCAACTGTCTGTACAGGAATGAGCTCAAATTTCTCCAAGCCAATGTACAGTACTGGTCAACAATTATTGGAAATGTTTAGTTGAAGTTATTTCTGTAGGAGGTCAGCACCAGATACTGAAAACATACATTTGCCACTCGAAGATAGGGAATATCGGATAATTTTCCTCAATAAATAAAACAGTTGTCTTATTTGTACAAGTGGGATATGTAACTACTTTTAGAACTTGTGAAAATCTGCAAAAATATAGAAAAGTTCACAAACTTCAAACTTTCAAAGCACCACTGCTTTTGTGAGACTTTAAAGTAAAACTAAGAGCTTTGAACATGACTTGATGTCAATGGTTATGTAATTACAAATATGTAATGCATTAATTTCAATTAATTGTAGTTTCACTGTCAGTGAAGCAAAAACTTGATCAGTAGATTCACAATACAACTGCAAAGGCCTGGCAAGAGGAAGGAAATAAATGTAGAGAGCAAACAAACTAAGCAAACATTCCTGCCACATTGAGGCCAATTAACCACATTTTAGAGAGACCATTTAAAAGCATGTCTTTGTAATATGTGAGGAAACCAAGGTGCAGGGAGAAAATCATGCGGACATTGGGAGAACATGCAAACTCCACACAGAAAAAATCTGGGATCGAACCAGGAAACTATGTAGCTCTAAGTCAACAGTTCCAACCATGGAAAGGCAGGACAGTTGCAAGCAATTGAGATCAACGGCAGAGGATGGCCGAGTCAACAATTGTGTGGGACAGTCTGAAGAACACAAATTAGATGACTAGTAATAAAAATTAGAACGTAAATAAAATGTTTGCTTCCTTTGCAGTCCTATACCAGTCAGCATTGACATGTTTATTCTGAGCACCAATATATCAGATTCACTTTTGTTGCCAGCTATTTAGACATTAATGCCTGTGCATTGACTTATTTTCATAAGACAGTAAATCTATACTGCTATACAAGCTGTACACTATAAGTTATATCCAAGTTTAATTTCTATAGTGCTGTCCCATGAAAATATAATAAAATATTTAGAATAATATATAGAAATACGAGTTGTGTACTCACTTGTAAGACACTGTATATAGCATTGCGCATTGGTCTCTGCACTATAGTACAAGATCCCCATTTGGAAAATAAATCGCACAGCAATGAACCGTACAGCTGTGTTCACGTAAAGGTATACTTCCTGCACTCTGCCTCAATACAAAGCCTAATAGATATCTCATTATCATTCCTAGTGCGCAACAGAGAGATAAAGTCAAATGTTAATTAAAAAGGTAAAATGAAAACGGTGAAGAACTCTTTAATTAAATAAAAGACTTGCAATGTCTTTTTAAAGCAGCAGACTCCCAGCTCAGGATGATGATTTGACTGGATATTTTCCTATGGTTTTGTAAAACCCCAGGAAAAATGACTGCAGTCTACTTATGAGACAGTATGACAAGCTGCAATTTCTGACAAGAGGCACAAAATATATTGAAGAAGCATAATATAAAAGTTTGTCAATTTGTGCAAGCAGCTGGGGACAAGGAAATGAAAGGAAGTCATTGACAAAGGTGTAAGGATAGAAGACAGCATTTCATGCAACTAAATACGCAGGCCACAAAAAGCCTTTAACAGCAACGTGATTCATATTTATCCTGCAATCATCGCCTATATGCGACATGGGTGGGGACTGCTGAAAAACACTCATTTACTATAAAGGAACCTTGAGATATGTTAACAAGATTCTTTGAAATACTCTTTCAAGCAGGAAACAAGTGCAATTACTTGGTAACGTTTATTGAGCAACCTCCTGAAGCAAGCAGGTGTTAGACAGCAAAAGCATTTTAAATAAGAAAGACGAACATACATAAAGGTGAAACGTGTGTACCATTACTGAAGTGACACACCTGTGATTAAAATGACCTTCTGTTAACAAGCTCATCCAAAAAGAAAGGATTATTTTTAAAAAAGAGACAATGACTAGCTCTTATATGGCAATTCTATCAGGTAATTGTGTGGGGCAGAGTCATTGTACCAACCTTGAAAAATTGGATACAGCTGGCCTGTTAAGATTTGATAATTTCATTCTATAGAGACAAACAAACAAGGAAAATGAAGATGAAGTCTAAGATGGAATAATGAATAAATGCAGAGGTCGCATCAACATAGTTGCATTTAAACATCTGTGGTTATGCTGGTGTTTCTGAGCTTGTAGAATTGTAGAAAGGCTCTTGAGACAGGGCCTAATCTAAAAGTTTTCATTATCACCCCTTATGGCAAAATATATAATTACAATGCATGCTCTATGTATATTCTTCATTGCGATCCTGTCCATCTACAAAATTATAACCATATTGTATCCAGATAACCCCCCCCCCCCGGGATGCATATACCCCTTTAACAAGCAAGTTTCTACTGTTCCTGATGGTAACATTTCACTTCAGCTGATTGTTGACTGAAGTAACATAACTATCGTTAATGCTATACAGTTTTCTATGGCTGCAGCAATGTGTTGGTAATTCTCTCTCTCAGCAGGTGAGACAAAATTCCAACAACATGCCTGCCAAGTTAGACTGGTGGTCTGTTTGATTTATCTGGGAATTGTGTTCACACTACAAAGTTGGAAAACATCTACTCTGAGCTGACACTGAAAAAAAGAGTTATAACTGTCACTGAAAAACAATTGCCTAATATTAATTCAAACAGTTAGACAGCAGTTATGTTGTATGGTTTGGAGACAATGGCACTAACAAAAAGACAGGATAAAGAACTGGAAGTGGCAAAAGAGCTAAATATGTTGAGGTTCTCTTGGGAGTGACAAGGATGGATAAAGTTAGGAATGAGATCATCAGCGGTAAAGAACAGGTTAAACAACTAGGATATAAAGTTAGAGAGGCCAGACTGAGATGGTTTGGACATGTCCAGACGAGGGACAGGGGGTATATTGGTAGAGGGATGTTACAAATGCATTTGCCAGGAAAAATACGAAGAGGAAGACCAAAGACGAGATATATGTATGCAGTTAGAGAGGACATGGAAGTAGTCGGTGTGAGGACAGAGGATGCAGAGGACAGAGTGAGATGCAGAAGACTGAGATTTTTGTTTTGTTTTTGCTAAATATTCAATTACTTAGAATTTGAAAAAAGTTGGGATAGGGGCATGTTTACATCACCTTTCCTTTTAATCATCACCTTTCCTACTCACTAAGAGTTTGGGAACTGAGGACACTAATTTTTGAAGCTTTGTAGGTGGCATTCTTTCTGATTTTTGCTTGATTGGTGGAGACCAAACTCTTTAGAGATGGTTTTGTAAACTTTTCCAGCCTGACGAGCATCAACAACACTGACTTCCTCAGAAATGTCCTTTGTTTGTGCATTGATACACTTCCAGAAATGTGTTGTGAAGAGCAGACATTGATAGATCCCTGTTCTTTAAATAAAACACGGTGTCCACTCACACCTGATTATCATCCCACTAATTGAAAACACCTGACTAAATTCACTTGCAAAACCGCTAATCCTAGAGGTTCACGTTTTTGATACTCACTAACATGTAACATTGGATCGTTTTCAAATTTTAATCAAGTCTATCAATAATGTGAATTTAATGGTTCAGAATATGTAACATACTAAACCACAAAAGCAATATTTCATTATTTAGCTCTCTACAGATAAGAACAAATTCTATTTAGACCATGGATCTTTTTCAATATTTCTCTGGAAACTGACATGCATCCTGCTTTCACAGGCAAGTCAATTGTTTGGGATAATTAACCTATTGTGAAGGATTATTAATTGAGAAAAGGCATTATGATAATGGAACACCCTGAGGGCATGAAGAACAGTTTTTCAGCACTGCCATTCATAAATGCCCTTGAATTAATCTCTAGAGAGGTGGCAAAGGTGCTCTCTTAGCAGTACGGAGAACATACAAGAGACTGGATAGTATAAAGAATGGCAGCACTTTAGCAAACACCATTAACAGTAACATGACCACCGTGGCTCAATAAAAGCTTTCAATGGTTATTCTGAAGGTTGTGAATTTAAATCCCTCTCCCTGCACATTCAAGTGTACCCAGTGGCATCCAACCCCGGCATCGAACTGTATCAACTGTTCATCTGCTGAAAGGTGATCAGTGAGATCAGCCTCAAAAAATCTGATCAGTTCATCCTTAATAAGCACAGAAGTCCTTCTATGACATACAGTGGGGAGAACAAGTATTTGATACACTGCTGATTTTTAAGGTTTTCCCACTTGCAAAGCATGTAGAAG
>JAVSBU010241668.1:0-19043 GCA_033118015.1 Loricariichthys derbyi
GCACTGTTTGGTCCACTTTAAATGGACCAGAGCTCGTTTCCCACGCTGATCCGGACCTGTTGTGCAGGTGTGAATACAAACCAGCGAACCCTGATCTGGCCCAAACAAGCGGACTGAGACCCACTTTTTGAGGTGGTCTCGGTCCGCTTTCAAGCTGACTCTGGTGCGGTTCGCTTCTGGTGTGAATATAAACGGTCTCGGTGCGAACCAAATCCAGGATGTATACGCCTTTTTGGGCTGAACGAGCTGCCGTAGCTATAATAATAGACCCACAAACAAAGCACTGACTATTGCTACAGGCTACAGAATACTGAGTGATACCTGATCTGCTGTGTTTAGGAAAGTAGCACTGCAGTCTGGATGTGATCGGCGAGTGCGTGAAGAGCGCTGTATTCTTCCCCTTGCAGCTCGAACTTGGCGACACTTTTCCAAAAATGCAAACAGAACGTCGCGAAATGGATTAATTGCTCTAGATTATCCCCGATCTTTTTCGCGGATTTTGGAAGAATGGTGTTAACAGGATAAACACTGAAAAAGTAGCGCAGCACGCATGGCTTGTTTTTCTTCCTGTTCTCTGTCCTGCCCAAATAATTTCTGTCCAATGGGAGAAACGATCGTCATTCATGTGGCCTTGTTTACAAGTGATGGTTCACTTGCAAAAAAATGCAGTCTGAAAGCGAACTGAACCAAAATAAAAAAAATAAAGTCCATATTTGGTCCGGACCACACAAGCGGACCAAAGGACTTTTCTCAAGTGTTGTTAGACCTTAGTGTAAGATCCTTAACTCTAAAAAGTTGGCTTTAAATAAACTCTGGTTTATTATACACCCTCCAAACATGACAAAGGCAGTGACTGTTTTTTTTCATGTCTTTGTTTTGTTGTGAAAGCTCTTTAGTTTGGCTCTGCCACAAACCTCTGAATCTGTTCCACACCCAATGCTTCCTCCTGTAAAAATGCAATGACAAATGAAAATGCCATCTGACCACAAACCTCTGCCTAAGAGTCCACAGCCCTGCAGGATACCTATGTGATCCTCAGATATAATTAGCAGGGGCAGATGGTTTCAGTGGCTTTCTACCTCCAGCTCTCCACTTTCATTAACCGTGCAGATATATTTATTTTACATTTAGTCACTCTGATCCAGAGCCACTTGCAGCAGATACAATATAAACTGTTGTGTTTTTGAGGTGGAGGACTGGCACTGCTGGGACTCAGACCAGATCTTTGGTCTATGGTCCTTTATCTGTTTATTAGAGAGGAACCTCGTATGGAGTTTGAACCTCCTTGTGTTTGTGTGGGTTTCTCATTTGCACTTAGATTTGCTCCACATTCCAAAGCCAGGCTGGTTAACTGGACTCTCTGATGTTTGTTCTGCCTTATTCCGTAAACAGAGCTTGAGTTTCAGGGCAGGGCTTTACTTTGCTTTGCTTTGCTTTAGGACGGTTGCATCATCACAGCTTATTTCTCATCCCTTACCCGACTCTGAACCGTGACTGCCTCGTAAACTCTTGTCACTTCCCCTCCAAAAGCAGCTGGCCCGCAGCCAGAGCTCATTCAGCACCGGAGTGTGTAGGAGTGCCGTGGGCTGAGCAGGAAGGGCAGGCCGAGCCGATTAAAGCGCTGCGCGGCGCGCGGACTGAGAGCGAGTCACAGCAACGACGTGGCTTCGCTTTGTGTTTTGGGACATCGATACAAAAATAGCAACCACGGGGTTACAAAGGGGAGGCTTTAAAAACGATGCGATGCTCGCAAAGCTGGACATTGGAACCATGGACTTGAGAGAAGTGCGCACAGACGCTCTGGCTGCAGACGAGACTTACAGCATCATGATGGACTCGCACGGGCTCATCCAGAACCAGCGCGCGCTCAGGAGGGAGCTGTGCTGCACCCGGGCCGCGCTGGTTCTGCTGCTGCTGCTCTGCACGGCCGTGTGCATTTTAGGCTTCTCCCAGCAGATACCTGGACTCAAGGTGAGCGCGTGGACCGATTTTTTTTTTTTTTTTTTTTTTTTTTCTCTGAACCACACACAGCATGCTGTGGAGAGATAACAGGGTTCAGTAAACCAGAATTTTTACATCTTTACTAAACCCTTCTGGGGTGGATTAGGTTTGGCTTTGATGTTGATTAGATTTGTGTTTGTTTGGCTTTGATGTTGATTGGGTTTGGATTTAATTGGCTTTTGGTTTGATTAGGTTTGAATTTGATTGAGTTTGGATTTAATTGCACTCAACTGGGTTTGGGGATGATTGTCATTGGGCTTTTGATGTTAATTGGTTTTGGGTTTGATTGGATTTTGATTTGTGTAGGTTTAATTGAGTTCAGCAAGGATTAAAATTGGGTTTGATTGGATTTGGAGGTTGAATCGGATTGGGTTGGACTGAGCTTTAGTTTGATTGGATTTGGGTTTGATTGGGTTTCTATTTATTTGAGTTTAATTGAGTTCAGTAGTGATTAGGGTTGGGTTTGATTAGGCTTGGGGTTGATTGTCATTTGGCTTTTGATGTTAATTGGGTTTGGGTTTGATTGGATTTTGATTTGTTTGGGTTTAATTGAGTTCAGCAAGGATTAAAATTGGATTTGATTGGATTTGGGGGTTGAATTGGATTGGGTTGGACTGAGCTTTAGTTTGATTGGGTTTGGGTTTGATTGAATTTGGGGGTTGAATCAGATTGGGTTGGACTGAGCATTGGGTTTGGATTTGATTGGCTTTAAATTTGATTGGCTTTGAGGTTGATTGGATTTGGGTTTGATTGAGTTTCTATTTATTCAAGTTTAATTGAGTTCAGTAGTGATTAGGGTTGGGTTTGATTAGGTTTGGGGTTGATTATCATTGGGTTTTTGATTTGATTATGGTTTGGGTTTGACTGGGTCTGTTTACCACATCTCTTTTCTCTCTAAACCAAGAGGTTTAACTCCATTACTAGCTTAGTAAAATACGGACTGATTAATCTGAACAAAGCAGCACACTCGCCCCATTTAACCCTTCACTTATTATAACATTATTAGCGTTAACAATAAAGTTGTCCTAATTATATCTAGTGTGGGTGTGTGTACACGTGGCTTCTCATTTTCCTCACCTGCACGTTTTCTTGTTGAACCTGGCACGTTTTAAAGTTGCACACATGGGTTAAGGTCAAACACGCCTCGTTCCTTTCTGCTTTCAGAAGTGTGGTGCCCTAGCTTTGACCCTGGCCAAATTTATTCCTTGAGTGCACCTTCTTTACGCTCTCTTTAACTCTTTCAGCGCACGTGCTGACAAACCCCGCACCACGCTGGTACGTTTTATGCGTAAAATCAATCCAACCAATCTGCATTGCGCTGTTCCAAAGACATGTTTTAGTCAAATGTTGGCTTTAGTAGGATAACAGCTATTAATTAATGGGTTAATTATAACTAGAACGAATAAAGCTGTATGATTCTCAGCAGCAGGAAAAGTGAGAAATCAGGACCTGAGGGCAAAAAGCGCTGCGTGGATCTGGTGCGCAAATGTGGCTGGTTCATGAGCGCAGTCCTGCCAATGTACGTCTGTTGCAGCTTAATGCCACTGATACCCTGCGATGCCAATGTACATACAGTATGTCCTAATATGCCATAAAATGCATAGCAGTCCTGCTGGGCTGGGCTGGGAATCAAACCCGGGTCTCTAGGTCTGCACTGGGTCAGAATGCACCCACATCCCTCTGGTCTGCAAAATGTTGCTGCACCCCCCTAAAATCACAGAGTTCAGAAGAATTGTATCCTGGGTCTACTGGACACACCACACAAATTCACTAGAGGCACTACATTTCCCATGATGCCCCAGCATCTTTAAAAAAAGCTTGAACGCTTTCAATAAGAGTCAGTTTCTTATGTCTTTTTTCTGCATGGATTAAAGGACTATGACAAATATTTATAAGAAGGTCAAACGCTGAAAAAAAAAAAAAAGGTATTGACTGCTCATAGTTCTATGTTTTGGCCATGTATAACCATATAACCTACCAAAAGTGCATATTATACCTTTAAAGCAAAGGAATTGATTTGTGTTACATTAAATTGTTCTTTAAATCACTTCGTCTGTTTAATGTTTGATAGGTTTATTTTTAATGCATAGTAATGCCTCTATGACTGATTGCCAAGTGGAGGGGTACAGCTGTGCCCCTCTAAATTCTGTGTGCAGCAATTAGGCTAGAAGCTCGTATATCGCTCTGTATAATCTGTAGCTTGATTGATCAGTTATAGGATCAGATGCACATGTAAAAATTTGTAGCTTGTTTAAACAAAAGCAGAAACCTGTTATTACTTGTGAATTGGGCATAAGGTCAATAGTTGAAGTGCTCACGTACACGTCTCGGACGTTAAAGGGCAACACGTTCCCGTGATCATACCTCTAGAAGAAAAATAGATGAGCTGAAGGATTCGGACTGCAGGGATTTTTTTAGACCTCAGACGACGTTAAACACGGAGATGTGAAACGTTATTTTACACAATGTGCAGGATTCGCTGACGGTGCACCAAGCGTTAATGTACTCTTAAGTTCAGCAACATGCAGAGTAAGTAGAGCTGATCACATGCCTGTGGTTTTGACTTGCGTCAGAGCTTGGAATGAAGCCTGCTTAATACTGGATATAGAAATCATGATCCGTTCGAGCCCAGCTGGCCAAGGCCTGGTTGTAGTCGCATGTTAGATCTTGCAGACGGAGCTACACTATGAGCCAATGTGCTTATAACCCTATAACAGCTTGTGCAATATAAATTATCCTAGTTTGATCTTTGGCAGCTTTTGAGATCATGTTCAGACTATTAATTTTCAGATCTGCAGTGTGAAATATGTGCTTTCTCGGTGTCAGTGTTATAACTACTTCCATGTTTAGTGATTTCATAGCATAGTCCATGATTAACTGCTAATATTTTTGCTCTTTTTCAGGACAAAGAAGACCCCCCGAGCACCAACGGTAATTCTTACATTACGCTTAATCAGAGTTAAGTGATGTGTAATTGTAATGACCAAAGTCTGCACTAGTTTTTGCACTAATTTTACCTGAGGCAATAAAAAAACCCAATCCGTCTGACCCAGTGTGTACAAGCCAGTGTGAGAGTGAAGAACCTCAAACACATCTTCCCTTATTTTTGTAGATGTTCAGCCAGAAGTAGCAAAAGTCCATGGTGATGCTGCGCCATTCTTCGCTTCTCTGAGAGGTAACTAAGGTTGCAATCACTACCTCCAGGCTAATACGCACCACGTGGACGTAGTTTAACATGCATTGTAACAGATCCAAATCAGAAACAATGTTATCGTCCGATTTTACACACAAGTCGTAAGAGAACCCAGTTAAACAAAGAGATAATATGTTAGAGTGGATCATTTATTTATTGAGGAAAACATAAGAGCATATGAACCTCTGCTTTCAGTATCTGGTGTGCCCCCGTAAACATTTCTGTGACTGTAGATAAGACCTGCATCAGCTTGAGCCCAATGGGTTTCTTCACATTAACTGCTCTCTTCAGGTCCTTCCACACCGTTTTTAATGGATCTTTTGTCTTCTTTAACCATTCTTTGGTAGAGCAACTTGTGTTCTTGCTGCCTGACCCACCTTCTCTTAAGATTCAGGTCATGGACAGATGTCCTGATATTTTCCTTTAAAAATTGCTGCTATAATTCAGAACTCAATTTTCCATTAATGATGGCAAGTCATCCTGGCCCAGATGCAGCAAAACAGGCCCAAGCCGTGACACTACCGCCACCATACTTCTCGTTTGAACTAGTCAATTTTATGGTATTTAGTGCAATAAAATAGATACATATTATTGACCGCTCACCGAATTCATGCTGAGAAGCTAATGAGATTCGAAATCGGTTAGTGCGTGACATAGCGTTCCGGCCGCACGCGATTGGTCAGATTTTCCATGCAAAAATCAGCTGAGACCAGAACTGACGCCATTTTGTGTTCCCCAACACGGGAAGAATCCTCTTTATCCGCGACCAAAGCATCGCTCAGGCTCAAACTGATACAGATTAAAATCGTCTTCTCTATCTACGAGCTCGCTATATGATGAACTTTCGACTTCGCTACAGTATGAATCTTCGGATGGTGAGTTGGCCATTTTGTTCTCCAGAACGTCGCGTGATCATCATCGGCAGTATTCGGTAATTTCCGTGACAACTAAAACTCTATTCCCGACAGGTAACGATTTTTGAGTGTGATTTACCCACTTTTAACAGGTTAAACAAAAACAAATCAGCAAAACGTTCAGCATTCAACACTATTTACTCAACTCTACCCATTCAGCTTAAGTAGATATGAGCAGTAAATGGTAGCTTTAATGCCAAGTCAATATGTCATTAGTGGCAGATTTCCCACAAGTGACTGCAATAAAATGGACAAACTTTACTCCCATTATCAATGTTTTACTGGGATTCACAAACAAAAATTATTGGTAGGTTGCTAGAATTATATAGCTATATTATAAGTAATTATAATTAGGCAGATAGCTAGCTAGCTGTAATGCTTCAGAACTATTTAGTATTTAAACTATGACAGGTGAGTACCTGGGCAATGTGTAATAGCAGTAAAATTATTCTTTTTAAACACTGAATTAAAAACTCAGGCTTGATCAGGGCTAGCAAACAACTAGCTTGCTAATAGATGCTAGTTAGCATCAATGCTTCAGAGCTCTTTGTATTATCTAAACAGTGAAAGATTAGTGATTAAATGTTGTGTAATTGTTGTAAAACAGTTGTTATTTCATACTACACATATTCTGTATACAAATTAAACACTACATTTAAAAACCGAGGCTTGATCAGTGCTAGCAAACACCTATAGCTAGATAATAGATGCTAGCTAGCAATAACACCTCAGGGCTCTTTTTTGTATTAAATAAACAGTGACAGATGAGTAAGTGAGTGATAAGTAATTGTAAAATAGTTGGTACTACGTACTAAACATATTCTGTATACAAATTAAACACTACATTTAAAAACCAAGGCTTGATCAGTGCTAGCAAACACCTGTGGCTAGATAATGGATGCTAGCTAGCATTAATGCTTCAGAAAAGGTACAATTTGCATTTTTATCTCTGTTTTTACCATGTTTAGCACAACGACACTGGATTTAAAGGGGACAGATGGTAGTTGTTAGTCACTGATGTCTGTGTAATGTTTTGCTTTGGTACTAAGGTTGAAATTTGCAGCAAGGACACGACTAGCTCTGTAATGTTAGCCTGAAACCTTTCGTACAAAGTGATATAATTATATATAACGGATTACGTGTATAGCGACAACTGTTTTTTTTTCTTAAACGCTACTATATTCAGTTAGTGTGCAGTAAGAGCAGGTCTGAACATCATATTAACCTGTAATAGTTAAATCATATATCAGTGGCTTCCAACCTTTTATCGTTGACGCCCCCCCATGATAATCTAAGAAAAGCTAAAAAACTTAAAGAATAAAGTGATTCATTGCAAATCTTTATTGGCAAAAATTGACATAACTATATCTTTTTCTCCTTTTCTCTACAAATTCCTTTATAAGTTTTTTATTTTGGCTCTTTTCTTTTTTCTAGTGAAAATATATTTCAATATTTTTTTAAGTATAAATTATATTTTAAATATTTTTCATTATATTTGAAGTAATCTTATATACCCACTTTACTTAACGTGTGCCATAAATACTCTGATTCTGTATTCTGAGCACCTCTGAGCAGATAAAACCTCGTGGACCCCCATGGATATTTATGGTCATTATAGCGTTGCTAAAACAACAATTCTTACGGGGGTCTAAGACTTTTGCACAGTGCTGTACACAGTACATCTCTGTAGGTATTAGAGTCCCTGTCCCAATTTATCTATGGACTGGGCCTTCCACTGGACCAGAATAGAGCAAATTGAATGTTTTTGTGTTTTTGCATAGCGACGAGACACTTAATTCATTCTGTTCTTTCTTTCTACAGTGGGGAATTTCTGCAACTTCACAAATAAAGTTTCAGGAAACATGATATGGTTAAAAGCTGGTGCCATGACTGGTTTTACACTGGACCAAGACAAGGCATCTCTGATCGTTCCTGAGGATGGATGGTACAAAATCACTCTACAGATAACTTACGGAGAACTTACAAGCCCTAAGAAAGGACAGAAGGACATCATGCACCAGCTTAAAGCCTACACTGATGCTTACCATGACCCGCTCATCCTTCTGACTGTATTCGAAACCGTGTACAGAGACGACAACTGGTTTAAATCTGTGTTTTCAGAGAAGGTCATCTTACTGCAGAAAGGATACAAACTGAAGGTGGAAACCAACGACCTCAGTCTTGTACTCTGTAGAACACCCTCAGAAACATTTTTCACAGCTCAGCTCGAGCCTTTGCTTCCAATATAAAGATGCAGGGCCACAAACAAATAGCGAAGCTAATTCACATCGTGTGAGCAGGCAATTGTGAAAAAGCAGTACTGTAGTTTGCAGCTGGTAAAACTTTCCTGTGTTAAAGGTTGTACGTACAGGATTTCAGCATTAAACAAACAAAAAAAAGGTTTGCACTTATTTTTGCGCTGAATCACAACAACATTAACCAGAATAAAAAAAGTTAGCATGCTAATTAATATTCCTGCAGGATATGTCTAAGCCAATCCTTCTTATTTTATTTTTTTTTGTAGGGGATCAATCACTATTTATTTATAGTGACTTATTTTGTGAAAGAATCTTTTAAAAGCTTTATTTAATAAATAATGTAGAATAGTAATATTATTGTTAAAGCTCTAAAATCCTCGAAAAAAAAATTGAGGTCTCAAGAGATTGGTGACGACAAAAACAAGGGAGAGTGAGAGATCAAATTTTTGCTAAAAAAAAAAGACCTTAACCTGGATAAGAGCATCTGCTAAATGTTATAAATACGTATAACAATGTCTCAGTTCGTCTAAGCTACTAAATCAGCTCCCTGTTCTGAGCAGGTAATAAAGTTATTCTCTTTGAATTACTCACTAATTAAGGTTCTGGGTTAGAGGTCGACTGATACAGGGTTTTAACGGCCGATGCCGATATTTAGAATGCAGGGTGACAGATGGCTGATATATAACGCAGATTTCACTTTTTTGCAACCGATAAACTAATAATAAATTAATAAAATAACAAATTAATAAACTAATAATAAATTAAACACAATTGCTAAACTTAAAGAGCTTTATTTAGGCCTTTAAATTTACAGGCTCTGGTTGCACTTTCCAGTATTTTTTTATTCCACTAAGCAACGTTTATTACCAGGCAATAAATTTTTTAATCCCAGCCAACTTTTTAGTCACTCTGTTGTCCTGGTTTATGAGCTTCAAAATCAGGGGGAAAAAATGATTCTCTGCATTTTCTCCACTCGTTTTGAACGTTGGCCTCTCCAGCTGAGGAGCATCAGCCTATGTGGATTAACTCATAATGGTGGTAATCCATATATTATTATTATTCACACTGATAGGTCAGGTGAGAGTTCCTCTGATAGGGAAGCTTTTATAGATGTTGAAAAACTCAATGTGCCATTTGTAGCGATATATATAAACACAGACGAGCAAAAACACTAGGACTGTTTGGGCCGTAACGGTGTACAGGGACCAGATTCACATGGGTCTCCTGACAGAACATTACTTAGAGAGCCCAAACAGTGCATACCGTTGCCATGACAAGTTAATTACTAAACCACATCCCAATGGTGTGATTGAAAAGTAAACTGGGAAAGTCTGATTAATACTGTTGGTGTTGTACAGTTACTCAGCTTATATCCCCAAACTTCATATCTGCTTGTAGTCGGTCATAAAGTTTTAGCTCTTTGAACCAGCTCCTTTTGGGTAGATAGACCAAAGTGTGAGACAGTCCCATTGTGAGACGGCCTTTAAGCTCTATATTTGTACAGCTTTCTTTCTAATCCATAGCTTATTCCACATTTATCATTCTGAAAGTGTGCTTTTGTGTTCCTGCTGTGACTTTAACCATATATGTCTATTCACATTTATTTTTTACATTTTTACTTTTTAAATGGTTAACATGTGAAGTTCTGTTAAAGCTCTGTCAATTAATAAAAAAACCCCAAAAAGAACGAGCGCCTTCTTTTCTTTTCTTTCTGTAATTGTGAATTGTTTCTAAAGCAGGCTGAGAAAGATCCGTCCTCTGTGTTTTAGCATGTAAGGACCATTCCTGCCATTCCATGCACAAGCACAAGCAGGACACCAAACCCTGGAATGTAATTGATCACCCAGAAAACTGGCAGCCGAAGCTGATCCGTGATCAGGGCAATGTCTCATCAAGTCTCTTCCCTGAATTAAGATTAATTTCACAATTCTCAGTGTCTCCTTCAGGGCCGGTTGTGAAGTCATGTCTCCTGCCACAGTCTAGTCATGAGTTTTGTTTGTTCAGTCCAAAGGAAACAGTGTGTCAAAAGAAAGTATATATATATAAAAAAAAAAAAATACAGAGAGAATGGGAAAATAGAGAAAAGGGAAATGTGTGGGGGAAAAAAAACGAGAGAAATGAGGAAAAAGACAAAAACTGACGAAACAAAAATAACCAACAGAGTAACAACAGAGAAATAATGAGGATAATATTAAGATAATTATTTTTAATTTATTAATATTTATTTTAATACTTATTAAAATATTATTTAAAATATTGTGTAAAATATTTATTTATTTTAATATTTATTTTATTTTAATATTAATATTTATTTTAATATTAATAATAAAATCATGAAACAATTATAAAATAGAAGTTTTATAAAACAATCACATTAATCATATAACTGTTAAAAATATTAACATAGCAACAATAATAATTGTACTGTAAATATCTTCAAACAATTATAGAACATATTTTACAAAGTACAATAATCCTATTATAATACTAAAAATACTAAATAAATATTAACATTACACGATAAAATAATAATAATAATGTAATTATCTTAAAACAATTATAGTAGAGAATGTATTTTATAAATTACAATAATCCTATCAAAATACTAAAAATTCAAAATAAATATTAACATTGCTCAATAAAATAACAATAACAATATGTTAAATCAATATGATGTAATATTATTTTTATAAATCACAATAATACTATTAAATAAACTTTAACATTTCACAATAAAATAACTATAATTATAATTATATAACACAACAACAACAACAACAATAATAACAACAGCAATTTGTTAAAACACATTATTTTTTATAAATCAAATAATACTAAATATCAAATATTAAAATTGCACAATAAACTAATAATAATAATAATAATAAGAAGAAGAAGAAGAAGAAGAAGATAAATATTTTAATACAACTATATAATATCATTTAATATACTTTTTATAAAGCACAATAATACTGTTAAATAAATGTTAACATTTCACAATAATAATAATAATAATAATAATAATATAAAAATAATAAGTTAAAACAATTATGCAATTTTAAATTCCAATAATAGAATTTAATAAATATTAATATTAAAGAACAACTATAATCATAAATATAATATAATCAAAATTACTATAATAAAATTACATTTAACCTACATTAAACCTCACATTTTTCAAACCCAACATCACATTGCAATCTTTAATATAACAACAAAGGACAAAAATGTAACAAACAAATAACCATATAGGGCTCTGTGTGGACCAGACAGGTTCTTCCACCCCAAACCAAACTCACCCAACCGTGCCGTTATGGACTTTACTTTGGAAAAAAATAAAAGGGCCTTCCCCAAACTGTTCCCACAAAGTTCAAAGCGTACGACTGTCCAAAATGTCCTGGTTTTGCTGAAGTATTGCTGGAACTAAGGTCTTCAGGCCAAACCCTGAACAATAGCTCCATTATAGCTCTTCCACAAAAATTTGACAGCTGAGTGACACAATAGAATTAGGCAAGTAACTTTCTCCCATCAATCCACAAACGTCATTCAGTGAATCCAGACTGACAATTAAAGAAGCGTGACTCATCACTCCACAGAACATATTTTGATTGCTCCAGTGGCAGTGGGTTCAGCCCCCCAGCCAAGGCAGCAGTCTAGACAGGCTGCTCACCAATGATACCATCTGACATTCTTATGATTCTTATGACACCTGCTCAAGAAGCCACTAGTGGAGCCTAGTGCAATAAGTTCTGGGTGTTCGGAGAAGTCCAAGGACATGATGACATTTTTACTGAATGCAGTGTAGGCTTAAATTAAACCATGTTTATTGCTGGTACAACTACAGCACAGAAGAACTGCAAAATCCATGACGAACGTCCTGCATGTTACATCCTGTGGTTTGGATGTCATGCTTGGGAAACTTTACACTTCTTGTTTGTAATCTTAAATGAGATTTTAAACTAGTAGGCCAAAAACAATGGTTAAACAGAACAAATCTTCATGTCACCCTCTCCTGAAACATTCTTGATGATGCAACAGTTCTGACGCACATGAAATGGTGGAAATTCAGCAGATATTGAACACTGCACATGATTTGTCGAGAAGTGAAACTAGACATATGAAATACGATTTTTTCCCCCCTCTAATAGTTTCTTACAAGGCTTACACCTTTTCCTGGAATAAGGAAAGCATGTAACGTGATCAGAACTATGCAGACTTTCGATGGCATATGTTAGATAGTCTCAGTTCTTCAACCAGAACCTGCTAATTGGCGATACTGAGTGAGGACACAACAATGTGAAATACGTTAACTCAAATAAGTGCTCGTTACAACTGAGCTGTTCAGTAGAGCATCTCTGGACCATAACATGTCCAACCTTGAAGCAGATGGTCTACAGCAGTACCAGTACCCTCCTGTCAGCTAACGGGCAGCTGAGGCTAGAATTCACACAGGATCACCAAAATTGGATGATAGAAGATGGTAAAAATGCCTCCTGGCCTGATGAACCTCGACCTACTCAAATGATCGGGTCAGAATTTGTCGTAAGCAACATGAAATCCTGAATCCACAGCCTACCTGAGTATTGCTTCTAACCGTGTGCGCCCCTTTTGAGCAGGATAACACACCATGTTCCAAATCATCTAAAACGGCCTCCACAGTCACCAGATCTCAATCCAACAGAGCACCTTTGGGATGTGATGGAAGGAGAGATTTGTATCATAGATGTGCAGCTGACAAATCTTGACTTGGACATAGTTTGTGGACATAGTTTGTGTTTACTCTAAATAAGTAAAGCAAATAAGCTCATGAATGACTCGTGGTTTTCTCCATCATGCCATCATGTCAATATGGACCAACGTCTTTGAGGAACATTTCCAGCACTTTGTTAAATGTATGTCAGTACTAGCAAGCTGTATTTAATAAAGTTTCCAGAGCTTGTAAGTTTACATTTTAATGCACACTGTCCTTTATACTTTCATTAATCCAAATTTCAATAAGTCAAATTTCACTGTAATATGAAACTGCTTCAAATTATCTTCCAATTATTTCCTCTGTATTTGACTTGACCTGTAAAATATGTGAAACCAGAACACAGCATGTTTCCTTTAAATCAGTAAAGCAAACAAGCTTATTATGAAAGACTTGTCGCTTTCACCGATAATTAGAAATGAGTGGAATTTCACCCTCCTGTGTGACAACAGAAACCAGTTGCCAGACCTGCGATGGAAGAATGCAGTTATAGTGCCTTGCAAAAGTTTTCATACCCATGAATTTTATTAGGATTCGAGGTGATAGAGTGACACAAAGTAGCAAGTATGTGTGAAATGTAAGAAAATGATGGTTTTTAAATATGGTTTGGCATGGTTTTTAAATATTTCATAACTGAAAATCAGGAAAATGTAGGGTGCATTTGTATTCAGCCTCGATACTTTGTTTTTACAATTACAGCTTGTAAGTATTTTGGGGTTTGTCTCTACCAGCTTTGCACGTCTAGAATCTTAATTTTTTGCCTGTTCCTCTTTGCAAAATAGCTCAAGCTCAGTCAGATTGGATGGAGAGAGTCCGTGAGCAGCAATTTTCAAGGCTTGTCACAGATTCTCAATGGGATTTAGGTCTGGACTTTGACTGGGCCATTCTAACACACGCATATGCTTTGATCTAAACCATTCCATTGTAGATTTGGCTGTATGTTTAGGGTCATTGTCCTGCTAGAAGATGAACCTCCATCCCAGTCTCAAGTCTTTGGCAGCCTCTTACAGATTTTCCTCCAGGATTTTCTAACAAACCTTTGAGTTCTTCACAGAACAGCTGTAGTTATATTGCAGCTATAGTATAGATAAAGTAAATCTGCCATCAAATTATTTCTCCTCCTCCTTCTGCCATTGTGGGGTAACAAAATATTACACCATTCTATCTAATCAACGGGTCTGAATATGGTGAAGGCCCTAGTGACACCAACTCAAAATCTGATTGGTTGAAGCACGTTTCATCGACATTTATTTAGTATTAGAGGGCCTGCAGAATGGATTGTGAAGGCCTCTGGGCAGATTTCTTTAAATTTGAACCTGCCTGGAAACAAATGATGGCTGAAATGTGACTGGTTAAATGGTTTAATATGAAAATATATCTGGAAGAAGAACAACCATCGGAAAAGCTACGAAAGGAATTGGACAGAACATTTGAAATTATTTAGTAAATATTATTAAATGGACAAAATATAACGTCAGTTTATGATTCTTTTAGGCCAGCAGAGAAGGCCTTACAGGCCCTGATGGCCCACCACTGCGAAAAGAACATGCAAAGGTGTGTTACGATTTATTTACAATATATACGGTTTACAAAAATAAAATAAGGTGTTATAATTTTAAACATTATATTGTATTAGGCTACACAACTCAGAAGCTCTATACTGTAGATGGCCTGTAACAAGGAGTGATGATTGGTAAACATCAGCCCATGTTCACTCCTGAGTTTAAAACCACCAGCTGTCGCTGAGAGAATTACATCAGACTTTCTGCTACTTTATAACTTTGACATGTAAGGTATCTGAAACCTTTTGTGTTTCTGTTAGATAAGTGAAGGAAGTCCGAGCTTATTATGAAAGACTAATAGTTTTCTCTTGTATTAATGGTTGAATGAATGAAACTTCCTTCAAACACAAAAGCCTCTAGATCTGTTTCTTTCATAGTCGTTCATGAAGAAATCTTGGAAAAACAGAGCTGTGACCGATGGTAACCTTTAGTAAAGGTGAATTACGGTCTGATTTGAACAGCCGCATTACACATCTGTCCTTAAATATCATTATCTATTAAGTCAAAATGAGAAAAAAAATGTGCCATGGTTAAGTCTCTGTTCCTTAAATAAACATCTCAGGAATTATGATTTTACAAAGGAAAACTTAATGGATGGAATAACAGATTCCTAAGGATTATTAAAGGGAATAAAGTGAATAAACAGATGTAAGAAGAAGTTAGCATAACCTCTACAAAGAAGCACAGAAACATGAAACACAATTTGGCTTGGGGAATTTCATATTATTCATTTATTCACTCATTTACATATCTGCTTAATCATATTCATCGAGAGGAACCAGGTGGTATAGTGCAGTGGATGTCTCGTTCAATGTGAGGAAAACTGATAACGAAGCAGATGTTAATGATTGGACAAAAGCAGTGATTGCATTTTGGCTACAGTGTGATGGAAGTAAAAAAGTAGGCAAGTATTTCTTCTAGACGTCAACGCAGGTCTTTCGTAAACAGTTTCTGAAAGAACTCTCCACAGGAACTGCATACCATGAGCATAAGGAGCAGAGGGGCACCGCCCAAGAGGCCTTGACTCACTTCTGCTCGCATATCTGCTTCGTTACAGTGGGAGAAAAGACCCCAGAATTGGACTATTCATGAATGGAACTGTGTTATCTGGTCAGAAGAAACTAATGTCTGTCTCTATGTGAATTATTCTAGGCGTCATGTTCAAAGAAAACCTCAGGAAGCCTTCAATGAGGACTGAGTGCAAGGTGCTGTTCAAGCTGGGAGAGGTTCTCCAGAACACCACGATATAAATAACACAGATAGTACTGATAGTACAGCACAAACGTGGGGCTTTAGCGGAGATTGGGGCTTACCCCAGACACATGTAAAGGGGTCCAGGGAGGTCCTCTGCTGAATCTTCTTAAAATTTAAATACTTACAATTAACGACTCTTATAAAGCTATCATCTGGCATTCATTTTTATTCTACACACACTGTGACTGTTTAGTATTTGTAGCAAAACCCTACAACATTGAGTATAAGTAAAACGTTTAATACATGTGTAATGATGTGATGTTTTGTATGAAATTTTTTTAATCGAAAGTAACATAAGATAGAGAAACGATAAGTCTGAGTGTATTTACACTGAATAAGTTGAGTCATATGTGTGCGCACATACAGTACGGAAATTCAAAACAGTGCTAAACTTGGCTGTATTATTCAAAAGAGTTGACTCACTAAAATGAGTAAGAATCACCCATCCGATTCACAATCATGTCACAGTCTTTTGGTTTTATGCTTTGGGTATCGAAGATAACATTTTTATAGAAACGCATGAGTAACACAAATACCTTTTTCTTATGATAGCAACTGTAGTGTGATTACAAACTATTTAACTGCAATATATTACATTAACTTGTTACCAAAAAAAAAACCAGATTACTGTAGCACATTACTTTGTAACACTATTAAGGAGATATACAACCATATGATGAAGGCTATCGAATATGTCACATATAAATAGGACCTAGCATAGTGCCTTGAGGTACACCAGTTGCCTGGAATGATAACAGCTTGTCTCTTAGCCTTGCTTTTTGTGTGGATATGGTCATAACATGAAAGAATCCATTCCCAGAAGCTTGCACATCATTACCTGTTGACCAGCAGGGTCAAACCCAGGCCATGGAGGGTCAGGACCCTACGGAAATTTGTGCTTACCTGTTCCACTGAAACTAATTCAGTGTGACCTGAGCCTAACTGAGCCTGTTTTGACAGATGTAGTTCAGTCTTCAGTCAGAAATCCATCAGTCCATTTTTATAAGTTTACGTAATTCTATGGGTAGCTGTCTTCCACTTGGTAACGATGTTACAGGTTTAACAAGAAACTTATTAACATGAAAGTTCCACAGACACATCCACACATTCACATACTTTCGGTCTACTTTTTCCATGGTACATGTGTGAATTTTATGGCTGTTTGATGCACACACCCACACACACACTCCCACACACACCTGAATTTCTTTGCCATACTTCAATGATGAGGAAATCACATTCTAGAGTAAAGGCATTCCAGCTCTAAATATGGTCACTTACTGTAAGCTTAATCAGGTGTTAGCTTGTTTTCATACTTAATTAATAGTAAGAAGAATAAATAATTTCCCCCCTTGTAAACCAGGGTTGAGTGTCTCTAAATATGTACCTTTGTACAGACTCTTTTAGGACCCTTGTCCCGTTCCATAGTGTAAACACAACAGATACCCAATACTGAAAACCTACGTTTGCAGAAACAGACTGCCCTCGGGTTGTATTTATTTTCTCTAATCAATAACTTATTATTGATTCCTTTTGGAGCTTACGGTGTTAAAATGGAGCATTCGTTTAACTCTTATTATAGAAATTGCTTGGGACGATGGTGCAGTGGATTAGTGCTGTCGTCTCACAGCTCCAGAGATCCCCAGTTCAATTCCCAGTATAGAGTCTGCATGTGTGGAGTTTGCATTCTGGGTCTACAGTAGGAGTGGGTCCTCTAATGTGCTGGGTAAAGCTATGAGGACTGGAACTGGTAGCAGAAGGACAGCTTGGGATGAGGAATGTAACTGGTTTTGAAAGACCAGCTCAGAGTGAAGACTGGATGTGGTGTTAGATGAACAGCTTGGAGAGAAATCAGAATATTTACTTAGGGATGTTAAGAACTCAGAGTCTATTGTTATGTTTGTAGCATGCGACTCTGTATAAAAGAATATCTAGCTAGAAAAGAATAGCTAGAAAGAGAAGAAGCAGAAGGTAACACAGCCAAGAGGGATCACATGAGACATTAGCAATCCAACAACCAACAAACCTGAAAGAGAGGCAAGAACGAGCACAAAATCCTAGATTATCACAAAACTCTTTGAAAATCAACCCCCAGATCTGCTTAATTTTGGGAAATAGTGTGCCAACAGCCATCCCTGCAAACAACAGGCTTGTTGCCAGGTTGAAGGGCACAGCAGAGCTGGCAGGCCGGTCCACAGGATTGAAAGAATCTAAACAAACACAAAGGCTTTTGTAAATGTTTTTAGTCCCAACTCTATCCAAGTCAGGCAGCGACATCTTATGGAGGGGAAAAGTTCAATTCTAAGGCCCTGTGACTGACAGGGGCCCTAAAATCTATTAGAATTTTTTTTAATTTTAGTGGCCCAGTGTAAAAGCTTTTCACAGAGCCGTAAGTCCCAGGCAGTGCTCATGATATCAGGTATCCTACACTTGGGTAATTCCCAATTATGGGAAACCATTACATGACTCAGGCAATAATCAGATTTCTACTTGGCAACCGGTAAAGTATGTGCAGTGTTTGCAACCAGTAATCTCACATGTGACGTATCTTAAAACATCAACATTAAATCATTAATTCTTAATTTCCTCACGTTTCAGTGTTTGATGGTTTAAGTCTTGGTTAATTCCAGGGTTGCCAGATCATGTAAGAATAAAAACACCAGCGTCAATGGAAAAGTGGATAGTCAGTGGACCTGGCAACCGTGTTGAAAGGGAAAAACAATGAAGTAACTGGTTTACATGATATAAGTGACCAGATTACTGGGGTAAAACCCAGCGTTGTTTATCGGATTTCATAATTCTAGATCAGAGAATGATGCATAAACTTGAATAATAAGATAACTGCAGAAATTTGACTATGATCGGATTATTAATAAAAAGAAATAAAAATAAAAAGTGTAAAGGAAAGGAAAAAAGTGAGAGTAAATAAAAGTGAGTACAAAAAGAATAACAACTAGAGCCTTAAATCTGAGCAATAGGACTTTAATAACCAGTGACTGAGTGATTACTGATTAACATAAACTCAGAGTAAACACACACACACACACACACACACACACACACAACCACACACACACACACACACACACACACACACACACACACACA
>JAVSBU010241775.1:0-11794 GCA_033118015.1 Loricariichthys derbyi
GGCCTAAAGCCTATTATCCTCGTGTGTGTGTGTGTGTGTGTGTGTGTGTGTGTGTGTGTGTGTGTGTGTGTGTGTGTTGGGGAGTCCTTTTGTCCCATGGATTAACCCCCCTGTCCATTCCCACCCCCCACCTAGTGTTAAAATGCCTTCAAGCAGAAAACGAGGAGCAATTTACAGCCTGCAAAAGGGGGGGGGGGGGGAGAAGAAAGAGTTACTTTTAATTAAATAAAATGTAACTAACATAAACAGAAGAATAGTTACAAATGCAGTTTGAAAATAATGCCATTTTGTTTTAATCTTTATTAGTTATTTATATTTTAGCCTTTATATGAATGTTAAATGAACTTGTGTTTGAATATGCAAGAATTAAAAACAAAACAAACAAAAAAAAACAGTAAACACAAAACTAAAAAACTAAAGCTAAAAATAAAATAAATTTCAAATTGAAAAACAAAATAAATAAAATTATTAGGTGGTGTTTAGCAGTCCTTCTGTTCAAATGATTTCCAAGGTTCTTTCTAGAGTCCAATAGAACTCACACACCTGCTTCCATACTTATTTGTGTACAGACGTACGTTCTTATACACTACATTACATATTTACTCATTCACACTCACCTACTCATATACAGCACTGTGCAAATGTCTTAAGCCACCATTAGATTTGTAGTTAAATAAACATTTCACAACTCAGATTCGTCACTCCATGATCCTGTTTTCCACCGATATTTGCAATCTGTGGCACAACTTAATCTTCTCCCCATGTTCCCCTCCTAAAAAGTGGTTTCTTGGCTGGTACCCTTCCAAAAAGATACCTGCTCAGACTTCTTCAGATTGTAGAAGGGTCGACTGCTGTTATTTAAGCGTAAGGGGAGATCACACTAAATACTCGCCAATGTAGCTTACAGAAAGTGTTTCGGATCTTACATCAGTTTTTTAATTCTGCGTATGAATTTTCTGGTTGGATTCTAATGACGACTGAAGAAAAATTATATATGACCATTATACTATTGCTAAAACAATTTTATTTCTAATCTAATGTTGTCCTAAGACTTTTGCACAATGCTATATCTGCTTACATACCTATAAGTGTCTGATTATATTAATTTAGTTTGTTTGTTTAAAGTATTTCTGTAAATGTATTACATACCTTAGTTAATTCTTACATTTATCATTAATCCCAAGGAGGTTTGGTCCCTTTTTGAGTCTTTGGTCCACCCAAGGTTTCTTCCTAATAACATTTAGGAGGTTTTTCCTTGCCATTGTCACCGAAGGCTTGCTCAGTTTGAGAATAGCCATAGATATTAGAATATAATCTATAATTGTAAAGCTTTTTTGAGACATTATGGAAAAAGTGCTTTAGGAATAGATTTGACTTTGTACTTACTGTTTTGACAAACTTTTATACCTTCGTACATTCTTACTTATGCAAATTCGTACCTACTCACATACACTCAGATCTACTAATGTCATTTCTTATGAACTAACTTACATACCTGCATATATATTTACTTACTTAAATAATCTTCCTGATCTCATCCACATACTCACACACCCTTTTCTGCTCTCGACTGTGAATGATGAGTCAAAATGGCCGGTTTAGCCATAGCAATTCTAACTGAGTAATTATTTGAGGCAGACGAAGAAGAATTAAAGTCAAAACATAATGAGCTCACAGAGGTGAAGGCACCCCCATGTTGACGTGAGAGTATTGAACTGAACTGGAGACGCGGTGTGTGTTATGTCCCAGTGTGTTCGTGCCCTGCTCCTGATCCGTGTTCCTGCCGTGTGATTGGCTCCAGGGGGTGGGGTTTGAGTTGTGAGGGACGTCCTCTTGCTCTGTGTCTCTTTCTCTTCTGCTGTCCCCTCTCCCTCCTGTCTCTGGTGCAGGAGAACCGAGGATTGCCTTTCACCATGAGGAAGCTCGTGCTCTGCTGCTTCCCGTCGGTCCTGGTCTTCCTTTGGTCTGCCCCTTCACTGGTGGGCTAAGCGAACAGGTCGGGCTCTTGGAGCTCGGACGGGACAGATTAGCCCCTAGAAGGGGGGTTGTGACTGGAGGGGAAGGGAAAGGGCAAAGGGGGGTGACATCTCAGGGGAGAAGCTTCTTTTATCTGGGCTCAGTGAAGAAAAGAAAAGAAAGAGTGTGCTGGTTTCATCCATTCTTGGGTTCTTTTATCCTTCCCAGGTCTCTCGCTGCTGGGTCCCTTTTTTTTTCTTCTACGGGACAAAACAGGACTACTACGGACAGGACCTGCACAGCTAAAGCATTGTGAGTGTGTGGTTGTTTTGTGTCTTTCAATAGGAGCAGTTCTATCATGTCTTCATACTGTGTTCATTCATAACACATTAAACTCTTATGTAGGCTGTTTTAAGATTGATCATACACAATCACAATTATAGTTACACAGCCAATGTAATTTAAAGGTAGACTACACCAAATCAGTAAGAGATTAAGACAAGATCTAGCACAGATTAGAATGTTATAATGCATTATAAAACATACATTAGTGCAGACCTAATTTCTTATGGGACCATATATAACTCTGCATGTTGTAAACATGACTTATACTCATCCCACAGGTCATAGTGTCTTATAACCTACATGCACAAAGTCGCTTACATAACACATTATAAAGCCTGGTCATAAGAACATTGTAGATACTAATGTAATGCACTACAACACAGGCTCAATATAGGTATAGGATCCATTACAAAAGTATATAATGCATTATAACACATGCCTGGTTTAAGTAATGTAGAGCTTCACAAAGTCGAGTAACAAAGTTACATAATGTATTATAACATTCTTTAGTATTGGTATTATAGCGCATATTATAATGCATTATATTAGACATTTGGATTAAATACTTTAGAATGTTACAACCTTGGATTGCATAAGGGGTAAACATTTACAAAAAAGACAGACTGTATTATTGTATCCTACAACAGTGTTATAATGCATTATAACACATACTTGGTTTAAGTAAGGCATAACTTAATATCAGATTACACAATGCATCATTAAATTTGTCCCTAAGAACACTGTAGGTACGAATGTAATGTACTATATCCTACAACAAGCCTATAATGCATTATAACACATGCCAGGTTTAATAAATTCTGTAGAGCATCACAATGTCAGGTTATATAAGGCATTATAAAGTATGTTCATAGATCCAAACATGCTTTAATGCATTACAACACAGGCTATAGGATGGAATTAATAAAACAAGCATATAATGCATTATAACACATGCTTGGTAATTTGGAGCTTCACAAATTCAGGTTAGATAATGCACTATGACACATTCCATGGTATGCCATTATAACGCATTATAACACAGGCTCAAGTTACGAAGAACTTCACAATGTCAGATTGCATAATGCATTATAAAACGTGTTCATAAGGAAATGGTTAACACAATAAGTACTAATGTTTTAATGCAGTATAACCCAGGCTTTGATATGGTGTCCACACCACATGTTATAATGCATAATAACATTAATTTGGATTAAATACTGTAGAACTTTACTACGTCAGGCTACATAAGGCAATATGAAGCCTCTTCATTAGGGCATTGTAGATACTAACACGACAGAATCTGTTATAGGACTAATGTAATATACTAACACAGCCCACAGAATGATATACATAGCATGTTATAATGCATTATAATACAATGAATTTACAATAACCGATTATAACCCAAAATATAAATACCCTAGTATAATACTGTCTAATACAAGGTGATTTATAAAAAATGAAGTTATGGTCACTAATCTCAAGCTATAACGCATTGTAACATATGTCCTTTGTTTCTGAAATTATACTCAATTTGTTTTTTGTATTTACAAAAATGCACTTATAGCTCATAATAGATCTTTTTACTGAGGTTCAGGTTACTCCAGGCTTTTAAAAGCAATAGGAAATCCTTCACTACATAACACATTATAACACCTTATGACACATTAGGCCTATAAGATTTCTTTATGGCTTTAGTAGAAGAGAAAGATATCTGAATTGTGATTTATATACAAGAAATACAACTGAGATTTTAGGCATTTTATAAGTCATTATCAAATCCATTCCAAAGAGCAATAAAATGTTATAATGCATTATAACACCATCTTATGTAACGATGCCTAATGTGTTTGTACTTAGCCATGACCAATCATGACCCAGTGTTCTTCATTATTAATGCTACATAACAGACCTATGGACGCAGTTACTGACTTGTGCAAAAGTTTTGGCACCTCTAAGTCAAGTTCTGAAACAAAAACTGTGGTATGATTTTTTTCACTCATTTTAAGACACAATGAGGTTTAAGAACTGAGTAGATTTGTTAATGCTTTGCTGTTCACTCAGGGTTTATTAGAATGCTTCCATGTGGGCTTTTGCAAAAGTGAGCTGGTAAAGAAGAAGGAAAGAATGCAGTAGTGCCAGGCAGGGCTGTGTGTGTGTTTGTGTGTGTGTGTGTGTGTGTGTGTGTGTGTGAGGTGTTTTCTCAGCTGCTTTGGCTTGATCAGATAAGGCGATTAGAGGTAGGGTACATGACCCGGTGCGTCACGGCCCCTGCTGTCTGTCGAGTCTCTTATTTACAGGCCCAGGTTTTTTGGAACGGACGGCGGCGCTGGAATGAGATATGAATGAATGCCTCGTATTGTCTCCACCGTCTGCGCACGCGTACAAAGCTAGCTTCTGAAAGCCGCGTATTGTTAACGGTTTCTTACAGTCACGGGAGGATCCCGACTGCCCGTCAGACGAGGGGGTTTGGATCGTAGCAGGAATCAGTACAGCTGTGTTTAGTGAGGAAACAGGAGTTTACATTCAGAAGTTTCGTTAAGTAGAGTGTACTGACACAGAAGTCCTTGAAATTCTGGCTCATGATCCAAGACCATCGAACTAAAACTCTGTTAGGAGCTGCTGTAGGTCAACAACATGAGTAGATAAGAAGAGAGTAAATAAATAGGTTTAAATAAATAAAAGTGTGAGTGGATCATTAGTCTATGCCTAAATGCTGGAGAAACAGGACTGGGGAAGGACTGGTCAATTCAAAGCGCCTATGGTAGGACCCCTGCTGACCAGATGTTTGTAGGTGATGATAAACCAGCACCTTCCACTGCAGCATTCCTTCCCTTTCTTTCATTGTGGTCTTTACCCTCAATACAGCTGGTCTGGCCCCTGATAAAATACTTTCTGCCCTTAACACAGCCTCTCTTTCTTCCTCCATATGATGCCGTCTCTTAAAAGCAATCGCTCCACACAGGTCGTCAACACGAGCTCTCAGCACATGTGTTCAGTACAAATGGAGAATGTGTTTCCGCCCTTGACACAACCTCTCAAGGCGACCACACTTAAAGCAGTCGCTCAGTGGAGCTCCGGACCCTCGGTGGATTATCAAATGTGACATTTCCTCAAGTGCGGCAACTTCAGCAACAGAGAGCAGGAAAATCCATCAAAAGCACAAGGAAATCTGTTCATGTTCAGACTTTATATAGCGATATGCAATACTGAAAAATCTCAATAACAAACTCTGAAACTTTGTCCTAAACTTCATATTGTGCAGCGTGGTTAGTTCACAGATCTTTTCAAAGCCAAACCAGCTTCAGCCGTGATGCTGGTGCTGTCTGTATTTTGTCTCCTGGCGTGGTTTGTTCACTCATTTTTAACTTTGGTCATGCTTTTATGTAGAACAGCATCTGGGTTTGTGCAGATTGCATAATTAAAACTTAAGACTTGATTCTGACTGTTTTTTGCAAAGTGAGCAACTCGATAACGTCAGCTAAAACATCAGAGATGATCGTAGATACGTCTTAACGTGCCTACAGAAGCATGTTTTCTGGAGTCTGTGAGGCTTTCTGACTGTCTTTCAATCAAATCTTTAGCACTTTGCCTTTTAGGCCTGAAGGAAATGGGTGATAGAACAACCACAACAGCTTGGATTCTTTGAGTGAAACATGCTGGATCTTTAGTCTTATGTTTCTGATTATTAATAATTACTAAAACATGAACAGATTAGGGTTAGGGTCTGGCCCTCGAGTAAAGGTCTTAAAAATCAACTGTACTGCTTTAGTTAAGAGTGTTGGCACAAATAAATGACAGTCATAAACGTAAATCCCAAATAGCGGAAACACCTGCGGTTTGGGGAAAACCTGACCCCGTGGCAGGCAAAAATGATCTTACGAACACCGATGGAGCTTCTGTGAACATGTGCACTAAATCTATGCAGCTTTGAGATGCAGTGTTGGTTCCTTCTGCTCCAGTGTTTGTCTGGGTCTCTGAGTTTGTGGTTGCCAGCACTGGAATGTGTTTATGTTAGCCGAGAGTCGACATGGTGCACCAGATGGAGCACTGGTAGTTTAGCGTTGGCTCGACGCTCAGTTTGGCAGGAACGAGCCTCCTTAAATCGCACATTTTCACATGAGAATGCATGTTTGGCTCTAGAGCCTCACAGGACAGAGGGAGCTCTTTATTCTGAGTGCACCGTGTGAACTGAAACATGTGTTTGCCTAAATGCGTGTGTGCTGGACTGAAACATGAGAGGCGCTCCACTGGGACACGTTAGGCTTTCAAACAGTTAGAAGTATTAGAAAGCCCTTTGCTGATTGCTGGTGTGTGACATGTTTTTCCCACCGAACAAACTGAAACTAAAACATTAAAACTGACTGAAGGATTTGGTCACCTGGGGTCCTAAAGTACTAAATAAATGAGAACCTTAAGGATGTTGATAAGAAACATGAAGCATTTTGTTTTTAGTGGGAATGGAAACTTTGGAATCGTTGAGTAAAACGAAGAGGAACCCTTTGCAGTGAAAGTGGAACTGGAGCTGGACCCCATTGTGTTGGATGTAGTACCTTCAGTGAACCTCAAATTCAAGTTGCTAAGCTGACTTGAAGGCCTACAATCCCAAACCGATCTCATCTCACAGGGGGACAGCAAACAAAAGGAAGGAGAAGATAGAAAATGGTGGGCCAGAACTGAACTCCAGCAAGTGGTCTCACTCTGTGTGGGACTGTGATTATGAGTTATGGACCAGATTCTCTAGGGTTTAAGTTCTAGCCTTGCCACTCTTGAAAAGAGCATCTGCTAAACGACTAAATGCACACGTAACCGTTTCATTATAATGTCACCGAGACAGCAGGAGAAGAATATCGTTTTATTTTGAATATCGTTAACCATCAGCATGTTATCTCACCAGTAGGAACACGTCCCAATGGTGGACTCACAGAGATGTGTGTTTGCGAAGGCCAAACTCTCCCAGGATCATATGAATCATCTCTTTTTATAAACACACGAGATTGAGTAACACCAATCTCCTTCTGAGTGGGGAAAAACACACACCACCGCCGAGCAGGACAGATGCCCGCTGTTGGGACGGTGCATATTTGTCACACCATTCCTATGGCAACAATTTGTGTCCAAACGGGTCGTGGGTGAGCATCTAATTAGGGGCAGCGTGGACAGATGGACCACAGATGAAGATAAACGGTGACGTGGCTGCCGATCAGTTTCTCCTGAAAGCGAGAGAGAGAAGGTAGAGGCTGAAGGTGTCAATCCAGGTCACATGAAGTCGATAAGCGGAGGGTAAACAACAGATGGTGAGTGTGTATTAATCGCTTCCCAAAGTCACCAGTGGTCAGGGGTTTTGGCATCTGTGAACCGTCCATGTTTAGGGAACTGGTGAGTTCATCCATCCGGCTTTTTAAAGTGGAGTAATGAAGTGCAAGAGGCAAAAACCTCCAAGTAGTTTTGGTGCCAGGAAAGGAAATGTATTTCTTGTCTCCAGTTACTGTCTGTATAACATGTTCTTCTAATGTCTGTTTGGATTTCTTCTGGATCTTTCCACCTCTGTCCAGGCTGCCTTCCCACCTTTAGCATACCCAGAATTGGTTCTACACCCAATTCATCCTTAGTACTGTACCTTAAGAGAATCTTCTGACCTGTAGAATTCACACCCTAAACCAGGACTCTGGGTTTGCTCTACTAACTCTGCTTTGTTCTCCTCATGAAGAGTTATGTGAGAATACTGTGCATCTGATGCATTCAGGATCCATTTCAGGCTGACACACAAACCCTAGAACCCCAAACTCTAGGCACTAAAGGCACTTTATCCCAAGCCGAGTGCAGATGGTAAATAACCTTATCAGATATACGAGTCACCTTGCATATTTAAGGTGGTAGTAACTTTAGACTCCTGCAGATGGCGTAGCACAGTGTGTGTGTGCGTGTGATAGGATTTGTAGATGAAGAAGAGTTGGTACAGTGCAGTGTATGTGTAGAAAATGGGTCTCAAAGCAGATTTTAATGTTAAGCAAACAGAAGTGACTTCATCTGAGCATGCCAAAGGCTGTAGTGTGAAAGAAGTAGCTGAATTTGCAGGTGTTTCAAAGAGTGCAGTCAAAAATCCCAGAGTGCAGGAACTTGTGGAGTCAGAATTGTGACACAAAGACAAAACTATGAGCTACGTTTCAGTCACAAGTGACTTTTTATGTCCTGTGCGTGTATTAATGACAGGTCGAACAGAGAGAGAATCTTTCCCTGTTCCTATCTTTGTAGTTTGTAACCAGGATGTTTATTAAACTTCCTATTCTCTCCTGCATTGTTTGTCAGAGTCGGAAAAAGAAGGGATGATCTTTTTAGGATTTATTAATTCACTTCCCTTGATGCCCACATCGTTTGTTCGTTTCTAAATTAGAAAAGCTTTGTTTTTTTTTATTGCCGATGGCTGGCATTCCTCAGTCTTAAATGTCAGGCTGAAAAAAAAGGGTTTGAATCAACACTGAAACATGAACTCCTGAATGAAATAAGGAAAATAAATTGGCTCGGAATCCACTAGGAAGGAATCCTCTGTGTTCTGTTTTGGCTGCTTAGCATTTAGAAGGCACTTTGACTCACAGGTGTGACCGTCATGGCTGAGAGGCGCTACGAGTCGCCTTCAACGTGGGCCCATTTCAAAGGAGAGGGAAGGAGTAGAGCCAAATTATCCGCTCTGCTGTTTTCCTGACTTTATTTAAAGCTGGGACTCATATGGTCGGTCGGCTGAGGGCCATATGAGTGCTCCACTGTGATACTGTTATTACTGGCATCATTTATGTTCTGTCTCATTAACCTTGATGAGAAGACTCATCGGTGTGTGTCCCAGCCTCACCAGGGGTCCTGCTATAGCTGTTGTTTGTACAATGCCATTTTTCTGCTGGCACAGTGACAGAGGCCGACCAGGAATGTGCACGTGACGGATATACTCGATTTCTAGATCACAAAACAGGGCAAAGGTCACCGGATACATTTGATGATAAAGTGCGGAGCAGTCCCACATTAGGCGCCGCCACCATGGGGGGGTAAAGCATTGAACGGGAGACGGACAGCAGGCCAGAATCGATGTGCAGTGATGAGGTTTTCTCAGAGTCCATAACACAGTGAGGGATTTTGATGCATGGCCACGTCCTAATGGCAAGTTTACAGTAGCAATGTATGGAAATAAAGACGTCCTTTTGTGCACTTTGAGTTTGCACTTGAGTGGAAAGAATTGATCTGGATGAACTCCGTACTTTCACCTGTTTTCTCGTTAGCTGTCTCGTTCACTTCCTCGCTCATTTCCAGACTGCGTTTGTTCGTAGACCCTGCCGTGATTAACGAGGTTAAAGTGTAGATGACGTACTCTGTTGATTTAACTTACACTTAACACGTAAAGCACCGCTCTCCAGCTCTGAGACCATCAGTGGATCATCTGTAAAGTCTTTAGTCCCATTTAGGTCTTAAGCTGCAATGCCTGGGTTAATCTCGCTTCATTTAGGAAGTCAGCTTAATCAGGGGTGCCAAAAACATTCCAGCATAGGATCGAGTCTCCCTGAGTCAACGCTTTGGGTCTGGTCTCTCTTATGACCTCGTTTGTTTTCTTTTCATCACTGACGAGGTTAACTCAGGATTACTCAGTCTGCATGTCTGGCTGTCTGGACCCAATCCTTCCTGTCATCTGAGTTTGGCTCTGGTATTATTCTTCCACTTCCTGTCAGTGACCTCAGTACGGCGAGAGTATGCACATCTGTGCCAGCAGCTCTCTTCTTGGCTGTTTTTACTCTTGCTGCCGTTTGATGGAAGGATTGTTCCGACTGGTCCGGCATTTGCCTTGGACCACAGGTTCACAGGGTCATGTCCACAGTTTGTATGTGGGGACCAGCTGGGTCTTTTGGCAATGATTCCTTCTCCTCTGAATGGGAACTCTCATTCCTGGAAACGTAGTGTGTCAGTGACTGCAGGGGAAACTCCATCTCATGCACATTCATACAGTGCAGGCTAAATATATCTCGGGGTCTATTCCACTGCATGGAGGACCATTATGGTACCAGAGAAACTATAACTCTGTTAATGGTTCCAGTCTGTGTTTGTAGTGAAACGCAATGCTTTGTTACTGGAAGAGGAACATTTTCTGTTGTAACTACTGACAGTGATGTAGGAACTTTGGTAACAGACATGCTGTATTTAGTACACAAAGTTACATCTTAGGTGAAGCTTTCGGTACTGAAACTAGCAAAGCTCGTTCTCTATCTCATACTGGTACTGGAATTGTAATCGTAGGCACAGCAGTTGGACCTCAAATTGGTAGCTGTGCCACTGGACTGTGCTGTAGGACTGTGGTAACCTAGCATTTAAGGTACTGGACTATGATTCAGAAGTTCCAGGGTTCAAATTCTGCTGTTACCACTGCTCGGTCGTAAATCAAGGCCCTTAACCCATAATTGCTTGGATTGTAAGACTGTGTCAGCTGCAATGCACTCTGGGTAATGGTGTCTACTAAATGACATAAATGGATCTAAAAGCTTTTCGTTCTGGAGTTTGATATATTTGGTACTGGACTTTCCTTTTGGACCTTAAAGCTTTGTAACTGGGACCTTCTGCATCTTGCACCTTGTTGCAGGAACATGAGCGTATGGTGAACATCAGACATAAGTAAGAGATTGGAACTTATACAGTGTTAATTGTTAGCCAGAACTGCATCAATTATTGCTTACTGTAGAATCATCTCCAAGTCTGTCTGGTAAAGTGGTTTTACCAGCATACAAGTGTCCAAAACACGCTCACCTTTGTTGCTTTTGTTTTAGCATGGTAATACAGTAGACATCTCAGCCACTGAGAGACTGAGCCATCTGGCAAAGTATTCTCTTCGTGCAGAATCAGCAGTCATGCTAACTGTTTACAGGACATTCTGTTAGGCACATTAGCATCTGCTAAAGTGGTTCCTTAATGCAGAATCAGCAGAATCACAGAGTCATTCCAGCTGATTAAACATCTTAATCGGTAGGTGAGCTATTCTTCAGACTTTATCTCCCACGATAAAACTTTTGCATTTGGCTCTGAAAGTGGAATCAATTATTACTCACTTTGTCCCCCTGCCTTGTTCTGCATCTGCATTTCCGAACAGGACCTCGTTAAATATGGATGAGATAAATAAGTATGCTTCCAGGAGATTCCATCACATTTTAGCGCTCCATCCAGAGCAATTTGAGAGTATTTGAGCAATCAGTTGTGTTTGCGTGTTACCTCAGATAACGCTGGGTAAACGTAATGCAAAAGTCTGTCACAATTCTGTAGCTACCGTATGTCACATATTTATGGCAAGTAATTATGTTTACAAATTGATATCTTATTTGAAGATGCAACTTTTTGTGTTGGAGAAAGTGATGCTTTTCAGACAGTATGAATGATATTTTTAGGTATTTTGTGGCAGAGCTAAAGATATTGAGGTTCTCCTTGGGAGTGACAAGGATGGATAAAGTTAGGAATGAGATCATCAGAG
>JAVSBU010241883.1:0-11794 GCA_033118015.1 Loricariichthys derbyi
CCACGACGCTAGGTGGCAATAAGAACCCGCTAATCGTGGCCGCTTAAAGACCCCACGAAAAAGGCTGCTTACAAATGATGAAGCAGCTTCCTCGTTACACCAGTGTTGCCAACTTAGCGACTTTGTTGCTATATTTATGACTTTTCAGACCGTCTAGCGACTTTATTTTTTAAAAAGCGACTAGAGACAAATCTAGCGACTTTTTGTAGTGTTATTGTAGACTTTTGGAGACTCTCAAATGAACTGCGCATGCCCAAAGCCGCCAGATCTCAATCATTGACATTTTGATGAATGCCAACAGAAAAGTGAGTAAAACTCATCTCTCACATTTGCTGTAGCTTTAGCAGTCATTTATTTGTAATTTTTGCTTTGATATTGTTCTGAATGTGTGATACGGTGTCCTGCTTGGATGCTGGGGTGATTTGATGCGATGTTTATAGCCATATATTGCACATTGGTTTAGCTCCTGATGTTCGCTAATTGAAAATTAAAAAAGTAAATTCTAAAGTGAAATTATATTTTTATTGCCACCGCCGTATTCAGATTTTCATCACAGAAATCCGCCAAACAAGAAATAAAAAAAGTCTGGCCTAACCCTGAATTGGATTAAGCAGGTATAAAAATTAATGGATTTCTGAAGGGAAGGACAAAAAGGCAGTACTATGTTGTGTGAGAAGTTGTTGTGTGTAGGGAGGGGGTGGGGTTTGTGGAGTTCTATACAATTCAGGTATCGCCTTACCTCTTTTGGTAATTTACCACTATTCTTTTTCTATGTCCTTTTCTATCCTCTCACTCTGCAATCTACCCTTCCTGTATCATTTAGTATGTTGTACAAAGCAAGGCTGTGGGGCTCATAAACCAAATGCTGTGTTGCCTAGATACAGGGTGAATGTGTTTCTGTTAGTTAATAGATTCAGCTCTTTAGTTAGTAGTAGGACAAACAGCTTAAAAATCACTAGTAGCGAACTGTTCATGATTAAAATATTTTGAATGCTAGTTGCAGTCAAAGTTTAAACGAAGGTAGGAAAACACTTTCAATTAGTCGGATGTATAGCCAAATAGTTTACAATAGTGATCTGTTCAAACAAGTGTTTAAGCAGTGATGGTGATGATGGGTTCTCAAAAAAATGTCCCAAAAGAGTTGTGACATGAAGTCAGACGATGCGTGTTCTATTTATGCCATAGAATGCAATTGCATTTTTTAAACACCAGAGGGTGCAACCATATGCCATACTGCCAGAAATATTTCTTCAGTTCTCATTAAGCTTGTTTGTTTACATTGATTTTCAGTTTAAGCTAGCACTTAGTTATTTAAAACTGATGAAACTATTATAACAGCACATTTTGTTTTGTATTTGGAACATTATTTAAAACTCTTCTATATTTTCTTATCTTTACTATATCTTTTCATTGCAGCAGACTAAAATTCATTTTGTTTTTTATGCATGGAAATTATTATTTTTAATTGTTATTCTTCAGGAATAAAAAAAGGAAAGTTTGAGGAGGGATTTAATATATGGCAAAGTTACAATAGAGCATTTTGTTTATAATTTTAAACGTTTTTGTGATTTCTTTAATTGCAGAGGATTAAAGGTTTTTTTTATTTATTAAAAACTTAATACAAGGAAACATGCATTGTTTTGCGTTGTTTACACTTAAATAAAACAAGAATGTCTTTTGTCAAAATTACAACCAATAATCATGAGTAAGTCGATTTGTGAACTCAGTATTGTGAGTGTATTGTTACACCCCAGGCTTTTCCCAACAAACACTCAAGATGGAGTATGATTATACATTATGTATGGTGAAAGGGACAGGATCTCAGATGCCTCTGCCAAGATATTACAGCAACCAGAGGTTTCGAATTGTGGCATCTCCCACAGGTTCAACTGTACAGTGGACCTCCCTTAATCGCGGGGTTAGGCACCAGAACCTTTCGCGAGTAATGAAAATCCACGATTACTTGTAAAACCCCCCTCACCCCTTCGGTCCACCATATTTATTTCTAATCACAGCGTGTGGTCATAAAACAGAGTCGTAATATAAACTTTATTTAAACTGTTTTATTTAAGCTTTAAGGTGGTTTACACTTTGCATGTATTTCTATAAAACTAATAAGTACTTATAAATATTGTACTGTATCAATTTTGATGATTACACAGAGACACACACACAATCACATAGTGTGGTCATAAAACAGAGTCATACTTTAAGCTTTACTGTATTTAAACTGGTTTAACACACTTTGCATGCGTTTCTATTAAACTGAAAAGTACATATAAGTATTGTACAGTACCAATTTTGAAGATGTACATGTAAATCCAACCTTATGCGTCTCGCTTGCTTCTTCAACGATTTCAGGAGGTTCTTGTAGGGTTTGTTGCATGAATCAATCCCGTTAGTGAACTTAATGGACCGGTCCAGATAAGGATCCCATGCCATGATCATCTCGTTGACTTCCTTTAGTGTGCGAAGGGTTTGTGACAGCCGCTCCAAAGACAGGCAAAATCACAAAGTACGCAACACTACTGAACTAGTCAGGTCTGTGGTTGAGTAGTTTTTTTTTTTAGACTAGTCAGGTCTGTGGTTGAGTAGTTTTTTTTTTTTAGACTAGTCAGGTCTGCGGTTGAGTAGTTTTTTTTAGACTAGTCAGGTCTGTGGTTGAGTAGTTTTTAGACTAGTCAGCTCTGTGGTTGAGTAGTTTTTTTAGACTAGTCAGGTCTGTGGTTGAGTAGTTTTTAGACTAGTCAGCTCTGAAAGTGGTTGAGCTCTGGATTGGCTGTGCGTTCGCACTGCGTCACATATCAGTCATTGAGATCCCGCCTCCAATAAGGAGTATGTACATGTTTATATACATATGTTCCACTGAACAAACCTGAGCGAATGTGTGAATTTTTTCACGAATAACAGGTAGTTACGTTCAAGAGAAAAATTCGAGATTGCGTGAATCCGCGATAGCGGAACCACAAAAACAGGGGGTTTACTGTATAGACTATTCAGCAGCTGCAAAGAAATGTAAAAGACTGCTATCTAATAGCTAGAGGTCACTGAACTAAATGTTGTGCTATATCTTTATCAGAGTGTGTTTAAGGCTGGATACACTGTACAACCAAGATGAACACATTTCCCCTGGTGTCACCATCTGATGATAGTGAGTAGTTAAGGGATATAGGTATCATTTGTGGATACCAAAGGAGCCCTGCAAGCTAGAAGTGGGAAACTGATTCACACACCCCCACACAAACCAATAAACAGTAGTAGGTGTGAGAAATTTTACTTTACACATGGCCTTCTGTTCTTTTTAAATGCTTTAATTTTCACTGCCTCTTGTGATACTATGCAGAAGCCTTGTTTCTTTGACCACTAGATGGAGCTTAGTGAAAAGCTTTACAGCCATTGTCATATTGCTTTGCTTAAATGTGTATCTGTTTCTTTCTTATACTGGTAACAATAGTATTTTACTGAAATGTTAAAAACCAAGTTCAGTGTTTCCCTGAAACCTCTTTGTCGTGTCTATTTTGCAGAATGTGATAAGCTGAGGAAGGATGGCTTCCGCAGTTCCCAGTACTATTCGCAGGGCCCAACCTTCTCAGGTTCTGCTCATTCCCACAGCAGCCAGCAGGATGATGAGGAAGAGGATGATATTGATAATAAGGTGAGATGCTCTGACTGACTCAAACACTGTCCCCTCTGGATAGTATGATTTGAAAGACAATGAAGCTTTTGTCAGTGGTCAGTCTTGAGCTCAGTAATCCAGTGCAGTCAGTCCTTTACTGGCAAAATAGTTTTACTTATTGCCATGAAAGATGAAGCACAGTTACAATTATTTAAACCATTTTTAAGTAGGAGCTTATACATTCATTGGCATAAGGTGGGGTCTTTTTTCCAACCCTTTATACTTACTCAAAACTATTTCTATTACTATTTCTCCATCTGGCTTAATTACAGCATTTGTCGTAGTGCACAGCGAATTTGCATTGAACAGTCAATTGGAAGTTGAAAGTGCATTAGAACAGTCTTCACACTGCTGCTGGAGTGGACATACTTTGGGGAGCTTATCCATTAAATAGATTCATATAGATGTCAAGGGAACTTGAAAAGGGGGCACTCACAGTTTTCTGCTTCTTTGTGCAGTAGGAAAAAAAAGGTTTTCATCCTCTGTCCTTTTCCCTCTTTGTCTTATTAGTCTTGACATCTGAGTGTTACCTTCATCTGTGATTTGGGTCTCTGGAGACATACCCACACCTGTTACTTTCAGCTTAGGGCATTAGTCCTATTTATTGTATGCTTGATGGACCTGATCTGTTCGCCAAATTATTAGCAGGCGTGCACAGTAATGCTATGGTTTTTTTTTTGCGAAAGAGTTAAAGCTCTCAGGAAACCTGCTATTACTTTAGTTTTAGTGTTAGTAGAATCAGTTGTTTATTAAACCATATTTGTTGCTGTGTCTCATACATATAAAGAAACGATCAGAATTTAAAAAGTATTCCTCATATTGTTGTGGTGTTAGTGGTTTTTATGCGTTGCTTTGGTTGGTTATTGGGTATGGCAAAAGTACACAGGTTCTTTATTTAAGTTAAAAAAATACTACTAATTTGATTAAACATACTCAAGTAAACGTTGAAGTATGGCTTATATATTTTACTCAAGTAGAAGTATAAACGTACACAGTACTAAATGTACTAAAATTATTTTATATTTTTTAATTATTTTAAAAAGCATTTCTAACTCCTGTTTTGGAAACAGGATGTCTTGTATTGAGGCATGCATCCTGAGGTACAGATCCATGACACTGAGGAAACATGAATCATCTGCGTAAATCATACAAATGACATAATCCTCTTTACCTAACCACAGCAAAAACAAAAAACAAATTTTCAGACATTAGGAACCAAAATATACAAAATACACTGCCTGGTCAAAAAAAAGTAACACACTAATATTTTGTTGGACCGCCTTTAGCTTTGATTACAGCATCATTTCCATAAACTTCTGCAACATCACAACATTTATTTTTGTCCAGAGATTTTGACCACTAAACAAAGTCTTCTCCAGCTCATCCCAATGATTCTCAATGGGGTTCAGGTCTGAACTCTGTGGTGGCCAATCCATGTATGAAACCAATGTCTCGTGCTCCCTGAATCACTCTTTGACAATTTGAATCCTGGAATTATCATCTTGGGATATGCCCGTGCTATCAGGAAAGAAAAATCCATTGATGGAATAACCTGGTGGTTCAGTATATTCAGGTATCAGCTGATCTGATTCTTTGGACACATAACGTTGCTGAACCTAAACCTGACCAACTATAACAGCCCCAGATCATAGGACTGCCCCCACAGGTGGTGACCTTTTTTTGGCCAGGCAGTGTACTTTGGATTTTTTTCTTTTTAATAACTGATCCTAAATCGCTCATGACTAGACATGGCAGTTAACTAGGCTACTGAATTCAGTAATGCAGTATATCATGATATTTAATCCAAATAATAGATTAAATATCATGATATAGTCGACACTGTAAAACCATGTCACTGCATTATAGTCAAACAAACTTCAGCTTCACAATTTTTTAGAAATTTTTAAACAATCCATTACACTATTTAATTAAAAATAAAACTTATACAAAACTAGTTAAAAGTACAGATTTCTCTTTTGAAATTTGAGTTTACATGTTCTTCCCATGTCTGCATGGGTTTTCTCTGGGTACTCCAGTTTCCTCCCACATTCCAAAGACATGCATGTTTGGTTAATTGGTGTTTCCAAAGTGTGTGTATATATGTGCGCCATACGATGGAATGGTGCCCTGTCTAAGGTTGTTCCTAGGATAAGCAGATAAGACAATGAATGAATTAATTAACTAATTAAGTTAGAGAAAAAAATAAAGTAAACTACAGATACCTAAAATACTTAATTACGGTAACAAAGTACTTATACTTCAACATTGTTGAGGTCAGGACACTGTGCAGGCCAATGAAGTTATTCCACACCAAACTCATGCGTGTCTTTATGGACCTTCTTTTGTGCACTGGTGCGCAGTCATGTTGGAACAGGAATGGGCCATCCCCAAACTGTTCCCACAAAGTTGGGAGCATAAGATTGTCCTAAATCTCTTGGTATGCTGAATCATTAAGAGTTCCTTTCACTGGAACTAAGGTACTGAGCCCAACTCCTAAAAGAAACAAGCCCACACCATATTTCCCCCTCCACCAAATTTTACATTTACGTCATGTAATAGATGTCCTTATCCGGATTGGAACACCTGAATGCAATGATTTGGATGGGTGAGTGAATACTTTTGGAAATACTGTAAACCCCCCGTAATCGCGGTTCCGCTGTCGCAGATTCACGCAATTGCGGATTTTTCTCTGGAACATAACTACATGTTATTTGTGAAAAAATTCAAACATTCGCAGTTTTGTTCAGTGGAACATATGTACATACACATGTACGTACTCCTTATTGGGGGCGGGCTTTCAATGATTGATATGTGACACAGTGCGAACGCACAGCCAATCCAAGCTCAACCACTTTCAGAGCTGACTAGTCTAAAAAGACTAATCAACCACAGACCTGATTAATCAACCACAGACGTGACTAGTTCAGTACTGTTGTGTCCTTTGTGATTTTGCCTGTCTTTGGAGCGGCTGTCACAAACCCTTCGCACAATAAAGGAAGTCAAGGAGATGATCATGGCATGGGATCCTTATCTGGACCGGTCCATTAAGTTCGCTAACAGGATTGATTCGCCGCAGTGAACCCTACAAGAACCTCCTGAACTCGCTGAAGAAGCAAGCACGGCAGCTCCCTATCACCATGTTCTTCCAACCTGCCAAGAAGATGGCCCAAAAACCTCCAGAAGATCACAAAGAAGGGGATGGCGAATAAGGTTGGATTTACATGTACAATAATCATCAAAATCAGTACAGTACAATACTTATAAGTACTTTTTTAGTTTCATAGAAATGCATGCAAAGTGTGTTAAACCATCTTAAATGAAACTTAAATAAACCAGTTTTAGTAAAGCTTAAATTACGACTCTGTTTTCTGACCACAATCTGTGATTAGAACTAAATATAGTAGACCGGAGGGGTGATGGGGGGTTACAAGTAATCCCGAATTCTCATTAGGCTCTGGTCCCTAACCCCGCGATTATGGAGGGTCCACTGTAGACTATATGTTTGGTTAAATGATTATTCTTCATCCAACAGTCACACAGAAGTATTCCAAGTTCATGCAGTGCTGCTTCATACATGCATATCAGATCAGTATCAGTGTTAGAGATCTACCATCCATGACCAATATTCAGTGAAGTCTTGTAGTGACTAGTATGGTAGGTGTACCTGATAAACGTGTCTAGATGCAACACAATAGGTTGAAACTGGATTAGAAGCACCCGTCCTGGTTTGAAACCTCCCACTTGACTCCCACTCATTTTTCTTTTCCACCAGTCTGCTCCCTCCACTGCCGACGAAGAACAGAGCTCCAGTGCAATGAGCACAAACAGTCCAGTACAAGAAGAGGGGGCAAAGGTCAATGGGCAGGCTCCACGACTCAAGGCCATGCCGCTACCCACACCTGAAGAGAAGATGAGACAACAAGCTCAGGCCATTCTCACTGATATAGTCCCCATCGATGTCACAGGTTAGACTTTCAACATAACATCTTGCTACTTACATGTTTTTTATGTGTAAGGTATCAGCAGAGACGGTTTATTAAGCATTAGTATAACAAATCACTATGCAATAATATCAGATCATATGTTTTAGTACATTTCAGCAATTTTGTGTCTCTGCATGTCTGCATGCACTAACATTGTGACAGCAGAATATGTTGGTGATAAAAGGTAGCTTTAATTTAATCCCCTCTCGACAAGTGACCATTTCTGGACAAATTATCTGTTTGACTGAGCACTTGGTGTCTGTCTCGTCTCCCAACAGTCAAGCAGAGTTCAGCACTAAATCACTCATACAAACACACCAGCATTGGTGCACATTTACACTCAGATCATTAACCTTTATTTCATCACAAATTAGAAAAGGTTGGGACAGTGTGGAAAATAATCATTAAAAAAACACATTGTTTCTAAGATTGACATTGACATTTATTTAATTGGAGATAGTACGAACCCTAGATATTTTATGTTTTGTCTGGTCAACTTAATTTAATTTATTACTATACATGCATTTCTGCGTTTCAGGCCAGCAACACATTCCAAAAAAGATGGGACGTGAAACAATTTACCACATTTGTAGCATTTCCATTCCTTCTAACAACAGTTAAAATTTATTTTGGCACTGGAGATACTGTTGTTGCCTTTTTTGTTTTCAGAATATATATATATATATATATATATATATACTTTTTTATTATTTTTTTTTTCTGTTTGGGATAGATCAGGATTGCAGACAGGTCAGTTCAGTACCATCTTCCTTCATAGTCATGCCGTTGTAATGTGTGCAGCATGTGGTTTTGCATGGACGTCTTTGGAAAATATGTCATTATTGATGAATTACAGTTCTCGTTGCAGTGCCATTTAATATCACAGGAGTTCAGCTTTAGTATGAATCCACTGAACTTCCTCCAAATTCCTTGACTCGTTTAATTATACACTACCTGACCCAAAAAAGGTCAGCACCTGTGGATGCAGTGCTTTGATCTGGGGTTGGTCAGGTCCAGCTACGTTATGTGCCCAAAAAAGGAGGTCAGCTGGCTACCTGAATATACTGAATGACCAGGTTATTTTATCCACACATGGATTGGCACCACAGAGTCCAGACCAGACCTGAGAGTCTTTGGGATGTTCTGGAGAAGATTTTGCACAGTGGTTCAAATCTCCCATCATCAATACAAGATCTTGGGGAAAAATGTATGCAATTCTGGATAGAAATAAATGGGACATTACAGAAGGCTGTGGACACAATCACATAACGAATGCATGCTGTACTCAAAGCTAAAGGCGATCCAACAAATTATTAGTGTGAGACATTTTTTTTGACCAGGCAGTGTATTGTTCGTGGTAGAGAGAGAAAAATGCAAATCCCTTATAATCTTTCTATGAGGAACATTGCTTTTTAAACATGCATTTGTTAACATTTTGAGATCCCCTGCTCACTCTTGCTCCTCAAAGACAGCATCTCATGAATGCTGCTTTTGTAACAAATCCTGATTACAATCACCTATTGACATAAATTGTTTGCAATCACAGCATTATTATTTTACATCATTACTGGTGCTAAACTGTCCCGTTCCTACTTTCTTGGAATATGTTGCAGGCCTGAAATTCAGGAATACATGTATATTAACAAATTATGTAAGCAGACAGAGCACGAATATCTTAAAAAGTAAAAGAATATGTAAGCCGAATTGCGATTTTCTTTTTCCTCATTTTCCTTACTGTGCCAACGTTTTCTGATTTGGGGTTGTATTTTGTTAGCACTAATACTTGATCTCCTGTGAAATCTTAGTTTTCACTCAGTTTTCCAATGTCATGTAAAAGTCAGAAAATCTAAATTTCTATAAAAATTGGAACATTTGGTACAATGCAGTAAATACCAGAATCTGTGGTTTGTTCTTTTTCTCAACCAGATATTTCACTGACAGAGCTATAAAGAAATTACTTTTAGTAATTTGGCAGGCCAACTTGATTTTTTAAATATACACGAATTTTGAATTTGACACCTACAGCATTCTAAAAAGTTGAGATGGAGGCAAAGTAAAAGTTTGTAAAATTGTCGTGACGCAGGTGACAAAAGGGGTTGAGAAACTAATCGCAAAAGGGAACCCTTTTTGCACGCGCTCTGATGGAGAGGCTGGTTTGGAAGAGATATGATGGCAGCGCCGACGTGTAGGCACTCACCCTGCTCTATCTATGGCCCTAGCAGTTACCTCGGACCTCCTGGTCCTACCCTGCCTTCCCCTCTTTGCAGAAGGGGCAGTACCTGCTGCCCCTAGGGAAACACCTCCACCAAAGGGGCTACCGCTGATGGAACCTGGTCAGAAGGCACATGATTGAGTCGTGTGGACTAACGGGTAAGCCTGGAGGGCTGAAAGGCATGTAGCGTTAACGGTTAAGCCTGAATGGCTGTAAGGTGCGTAGAGCATGTAGTGTTAACATTTAAGCCTGGAGACCTGGAAGGTGCACAGAGCGCATAGTATTAACGGTTAAGACTGTAGCGCTGGATGGCTTAGAACAAGAAGCATTAAAGGGTGAAGATGGCTGAGAGGCATGAGTAGCGCGTAGCGTTACATGGAAAGCCTGGAGGGCCGATAAGTGTGAGTTGCGCATGATGTTAATGGAGAAAGCTAATAGCTGAGGAAACGTGTACAGTGCATGACGTTCTAATGGGGAAATCCAAAAGGCTCAGGAAGCAGTGCTTAGACTGCAATGGCTGCTAACAGCCAGTGGAGGTCACCAGTGCTGAGCTGCGGTTGGTGGCTAGCGAGGAGAAGCAGAGCAGTGATAAGCATCTCAGTGGGCTGCAGAAGCTACTAGCGATTAGCAACATTAGTTGCTAATGGGTAGCGAGTGAAAGTGAAATTAAACAGAGTTAAGCCAAGACGTAATAAGCATGTGTTTGGTTGTATGAATTGTAAGTCTCTCTTGATAAGGGCATCTGCTAAATATCATAAATGTAAATGTAAATATATAGACTGTTTTAAAAAAAAAAGGCGTTTCACACATGACCACAGCTTTGGGACTGTGGTGGCCTAGTGGTTAAGGTGCTGGACTATGGACCAGGGTTCAGGGTTCAAATCCCACCTCTACCAAGCTGCCACTGTTGGGCCCTTGAGCAAGACCCTTAACCTACAGTTGCTTGGATTGTGAGAATGTGTAAATTGTAAGTCGCTCTGAATAAGGGCCTCTGCTAAATGCCGTAAATGTAAATGTGGGCTGAGTGCTGCCACTGGCCCTCTAGTGGTGGGCCCTGAGTCGGTGGCCCTTGTGACAGAAATATAAAAGTTGTACTGTTTTTTAACATTCCAGAATGAATAGGTGAATGACAGGTGAGAAGTATCACTCATTGTCTTATCTGCTACTCAGGATCTGCAGGAAAGCCTGTGCCTATTCGGCAGCACAGGGCATAAGGCAGGAACAACCCTAGACAGGGTGACAATCCATCGTAGGGCACAACACTTATACACACTCTAGGAGCACTTTGGAAACATCAATTAACCAAACATGCATGTTTTTTGATTGTGGGAGGAAACCAGAGTACCTGGAGAGAACCTACGAGAACATGCAAACTCCACACAGATGGAGCCCATGGTCGAGACTGAACTCAGCTATGAGGCGACACTGCTATCCACTGAACCACTGTGCCACCAGGAGGTATCATGGTTGGATACAAAAGGAAGAATATATAATGTTGAATGACCATGATCCTCTAGTCTTCAGACAGCACTGCATAAGAAACCATCATGTGAGATATACAGTGGGTACGGAAAGTATTCAGACCCCTTTAAATTTTTCACTCTTTGTTTCATAGCAACCATTTGCTAAAATCAAAAAAGTTAATGTTTTTCTCATTAATGTACACTCAGCACACCATCTTGACAGAAAAAACAGACGTAGGATTTTTTGCAGATTTATTAAAAAAGAAAAACTGAAATATCATTTGGTAATAATAAGTATTCAGACCCTTTGCTGTGACACTCATATTTAACTCACATGTTGTCCGTTTCCTCTGATCCTCCTTGAGATGGTTCTACTCCTTCACTGGAATCCAGCTGTGCTTAATTATACTGATTGGAATTGATTAGGAAAGGCACACACCTGTCTATAGTGCTCACAGTG
>JAVSBU010242209.1:0-11790 GCA_033118015.1 Loricariichthys derbyi
CTTTATCTTTATATATATTTATATATTTATCTTTGAAATATCTTTGTTTTTGAACATTTGATCCATTATTAGTCAACCCCCCCCCACCAATACGTGCTGAGGTGTCCTCTTTTTCACCAACTCAGATCTGGTCACCCTACAGAAACACAAATGGACAAGCATTTATGCTGTGCGTGCAATACAACTGTGTTACTTTTAATATTCTTAAACTTCTTATTGCCAGTAGCAGCTTATTAAAATATATGATTTACCATTTTTTGCAATGGGAGAAAATTAATATTGAGCAAAATTAAGTTTGAGTTAACTTTTTTTCAGCCCTCTGCCAGTATCTGCCTGGTCACACTCGGCCTCCACGCGCAAGCACAGAGGCTCACCCCCAGCCCTTGGGTCCTCATTTTCTGGACACCCAGATCATGACATCTTATTTGCAGAACTGATCAAGTTTAGTGTAATTTCTAGATGAGAAGCAATAGGCTGCTCTTTTCAAGTATATATATATTTTTAATGGTAGTGGTGAGTTCAACATTGCTTTTGCACTGAAAGGTGCACCATCTACTCAGTGTGCACATGGTAGCATTCAACTTCCTGTAATTCAGACCTATTACTGACTCCTCACTGAAGTAAAACTACCCCTCATTACAGTGAAGCGAATATAATATTTCACAGTAGGTATGGTGCATATTGGGTTCTGTGCTGTGTTTAGTTTTCACCAAACATAGTGCCTGGAGTTCACTCAGCATTGTTTCAGAACATGTTTCTTTATCCCTGGTATATAGGCCAACTGTGTTCTCTCAGGCATAGATCAACCAATCTCAGCCATAAAAGCTCATGTCTTTCAAAGTTGCCAATGGCTTATTAGCCTCTCTTATCAATATTGTTCTGCCCCAGTTATCCATTTTGGAGGGTTTTTTTCAATTTTAATCAAGGTTTTGGTGATGCCATGCACTTCTCACTTCTTATTAATGCTGAACAGTGTATAGAGGAATAGGAAAAGCCCTTTGTCTTTTCACAATTTTATCCCAGAGTCGTTTTAAAATCAGCTTTCAAGACATGTGTGTTATTTGCTTTATTATACACTGCTACTGTTGTGAAAGTGGGGGCGAGGTGTTAAAGGGAGGACCCAAACGCAGACAGCTTCATGAATAAAGGTAGGCTTTATTCAACATAAACAAGGGAACTGAAAAGGAATGAAAACAAAGTACCAAATAAAACCCAAAATGAAACCAAAACTGCCAAAACGGTAAACCTCCAGAGGCTGACGAGGCTAGGACACGTGGGGACAGCTTAGGACACATCCAAGGTGAAGTGGAACCGATTTTATGGTCGGCAGACCAGTCCAACCAACCACACCTATGTGGTAACCGTTTTTACGGTCGGATGTCCCGAATCAGCCAACCAAGGGACGAAGGGAGAACCGGCAAGGTCCGTCAGGGTGCAGTGCAGGGAGAGGCCCAGACAATGACCCACATAAGGCAGCAAGGAACCTGCGGTATCCCCATGTGGACCCTTTAGTTCCCGCACTGCCTGGACGACCACACAGGGAGCGCAGGGGGTGCCGAGGGGATCTGGGCAGCACTGAGCTGCAACTAACTGTCCCTACACTGACCACTAAGCCCTGCCGGTTACCTCCAGGCTCTGACCTGTACACCGCCCTTCCTCTATTAAGAAATAGTGCGTACCTTCGTCCCTCACCTTCTGTTGCGCCAAAGAGTGAGACTAATGCAGGCACCAGCGAGCGCAATCCCCGTTTTTGCGCATTGTGCGGTATATGTGCACCAGCCTCGGGACGTGCCTAGCATGTAAAGATGAAACCCACGCATCTACTAACCCCGTCTACAATGCTCCATAACGGCAGCGCGAGCCGCGGCAGATCTTAACGATCGCTGGGCTGAGAGATGTTAAACGCGGCTTACCGTGGGGTAATGACCCGGCAACGAATGATCCACACGACTCGCTTTTAAAGCTGTGGCACAGCTGAATCCCTTGTAATACTGATTACTATTAATGCCCACAGCATGATTGCGCATGTGGGCGCCAAGCCTAAGTAGATTCAGCTGTACAGCGTCAGGCCCGCACCAGGTTTCCAGATGGTAAATAAACCCACGCCTGGCGCGACGCCTGACAGCTACTAATGGAATACTCAAGGAATAGTACATTTTTTTCTGAAGTAATCAAAACCACTACACTTCATGTGAAGCAGTAGGTAGTTGGCCTGGTGTGTGTGACCTGGAAGGTGATTGGTTTTACCAGAGTCAGTTTTTAATGGTTACTACACCTACTTTCAAAGAAGTCAGTGTAATAAATTCATAGGTGTCTTTCAGAGTGACCCTCCTGTCTGTATAAAAGTATAGGTTACTGACTGATAAGAGAGAAGTGGACGATGTAGTTAGTGGTAAGAAGCCATACAAAATACCATCTACTTCCTTCGTGTTCCCAATCACATTGGTTGAAGTGGGTTAGTGGTTCAAATTGGTGAAAGACTAATACATGATGTAGTGGATAGCAGAATTTAGATGTAATTTTTATCCAGTTAACTGTTTTGTGATATAAATAACAGTTCTTTCCACTTGATGCTAAATATACCTCATATATACCATATTTTATCATTACCAGATTATGCATAATTTACACTACTGCTCAAAATGTTTCATGTTTTCCATGGAAACATACATGAAATTAGTTTGAATAGGAAATATAGCAAATGAACATGACATGCTGACGTTGTCAGAGTTAGAAATAATGATTTTAAAGGAAATTATGAATGTATACTTCAAAAAGGACTGACAAATGCTGATAATAGGCTGCTTTGCAAAAATGTAGTTAATTCTTTAATAATAATCTGATTCCTTTTAATTGTTTGTGAACTGGATAAAATTGTTGTTGTGAATTGTTGTCAGTTTCATTAAATGTGTTTTCTTTGAAAAACAAAGACATTTCCAAGTGATCCCAAACATTTGAGTGGTAGTGTATATAGATCAGAAACTTTCAGACACTCATTGTTTGAGTGACAGGCTATATTCTTATTTAACTTTTCACCAAACTATATGTATGCATGTTCCTGCATGTATTATTAGCTTTGTAACATTTTGTTTTGACAGAGATGTGTGCTTGTTTTGCTGGCTCACAATGTTCTGCAGAAGCACAATAGCTGTGATATCGTCTGTCAAATAATTTAATCCTCGCTCATTCTCTCATTTCCGTGTTCCTAATTATCTCATTGCCTCGCTCCCTATCTTGCTGTCTCACATCCATCTATTCTTTCTTTTTAAATGGCTTATTCAGTTAGCTTAGTCTGCATAGCCTGGAGGAGTTGCCGAACATTGTGATTCTTTCCACAGTGTTGTTGATTGATGGGGATGGGTATGTATGTGTGTCCAAGGAAAGGCTTCTTCACTGAAGTGAGGTAGACATGCTGATGGATTATGTGAAGTAGATACCAGTAGTAGTTGAAGTTTCTAGATCAGTGTTACTGAGGTTCTTCTGAATGGCACAAACTCTAAGTGTGCTGTAGCTGTAAGACAGTACTCTAATCCAGTCTGTTAAAACTGTATCTTCTAGTACTGACTATGTAGCTGTCATCTTTTCTCGACTTCACATGCTTTGTTACATGTCCCCGCTAGCATATATCTGGAAGTAAGGCGCCAAGGGAAAGCTATGTTCAAATCCCAGTGCTGCCAAAATATCATTGCGCCCTTAAGCAAGGACTATTAAAGCATCTCTGACCTTCAGTATTCCCTATCTACTACAACTGTAGCATATGGATAACTATCAAGGATCTAATACTAATTATTAGTACTCTAGTACACTGACGGTTAACATTTGGTGAAGAAACTGAAATCCTTATATAAAGTTTATAAGAATTTATCATAGTAAAACTGCCATGGGAAATAGTATAGTTTTTTTTAACCTTGCTTTTTCCTGACCAGAGTTCCAGGGGCTCTGGTTCTTATCCCCATAAAAGACAGGGTCTAAGCACAAGCATGCCAAGTACAGGATGCCAGTCCATTGTATGGCTTAGTAGGGGACACTGTTGTGGCACTGACAGATGATCCTTTAACCAGCCTTTTCACTCAGACACAGAAAATCATGTCTACATGTGATGCCCAACTCACCAAGGAGGCATTTTTGAGGCTGAAAAATAAAACATCCTGGATTTTTCACAAAATACACTGCCTGGCCAAAAAAACCCAAAAAAACCGTCACACTCTAATATTTCGTTGGACCGCCTTTAGCTATGATTACTGGACACATTCACTGTGTCATCATTTCCACAAGCTTCTGCAATGTCACAAAATTTATGTCTGTTCAGAGTTGCATTAGTTTCCCCCAAGATTTTGTATTGATAATGGGAGACTGGACCACTGCGTCTTATCCAAAGTCTTATCCAGCACATCGCAAAGATTCTCAGGTCTGGCCTGGACTCTGTAATGGCCAATAAATGAAAATAATGTCTCATGCTTTCATTCATGAGCCAGATGAATCCTGGCATTGTCAATATGTCCGTGCCATCAGGGCAGAAAAAATCCATTGATGGAATGAGCTAGTTATTCAGGATATTCAGGTGGTCAGCTGACTTCATTCTTTGGGCACATTCTTAGACTTGACCAACTGCAGCTACCCTAGAACATAGTACTGCCCCCATAGGTGGTGACCATTTTTTGGTCAGGTAGTGTAACTATTAATTACTTTACAAATAAACTAAAACTAATCTAATATTTAATTATTAAATATTTAATTTAATATATAAAATCTGAAAAGTGCGGTGTGCATTTGTATTCAGCCCTCTGTACTCCGACACCCTTATATAAAATCTACTGTGAGCAATTGCCTTCAGAAGTCTCCTAATTAGTAAATAGAGACCACCTGTATGTAATTTATTCTTAATATAACAACAGTTGGTCTACAAAGGCCTCAGAGGATTGTTATAGAACATAAGTGATCAAACAGAATCATATAAACCGAGGAACATACCAGACAGGTCAGGAATAACGTTGTGAAGAAGTGTAAAGCAGGTTATAAAAATATTCCAAACTCTGAACATCTTACAGAGCACTGTACAGTCCATCATCTGAAAGTGTAAGGAGTATGGCACAACTGAAAACCTACCAAGACATGGCTATCCACCTAAACTGACAGCCCAGGTAAGGAGAGCACTAATAACTCTGTAGGAGCTGCAGAGATCCACAGCTCAGGTGGGAGAACTGTCCACAGGACAACTATTAGTTGTGTATTCCACAAATCTGACCTTTATGAAACAGGCAAAAAGCAAGCCATAAGAAATCCCACTTGCAGTTTGCTATAAGCCATGTAGGGGACACAGCAAACATATGGAAGGCCAAAGTTGAACATTTTGGCCTAAATACAAAATGCTATGTGTGGCAGAAAACTAACACTGCACCACACCATTCTCACTGTAAAACATGGTGATGGCAGCATCATGCTGTGGGGCTGCTTTTGTACCGCAGGGACAGGAAAACTGGTCAGAATCGATGGGAAGATGAATTGTACTAAATGGAGGGCAATGCTGGAGGAAAACCTGTTAGAGGCTGCAAAAGACTTGAGACTGGGGCAGAGGTTCGCCTTCTAGCATGACAATGACCCATACAGACAAAGCCATTCATGTGTTAGAATGGCCTATTCAAAGTCCAGACCTAAATTTATTTGAGAATCTGTGGCAAGACTTGAAAATTGCTGTTCACAGATGCTCTCCGTCCAATATGACTGAGATTGAGCTATTTTGCAAAGAAGAATGGGCAAACGTTTCAGCCTCTAGATGTGTAAAACTGGTATCAACACATGTTTCTGCAGGCAAAATTCTAAAGGGTTCACAAACTTTCAAGCACCACTGTACCTGTCCCATAATTACACATCTTACACATTTTACACTTAGATTTTTGGATACCACAAGACATTTTGTTTTTGTTGTGGTGTATTACTTTTTGGAGCTCCATGCCTTTAGACTTAAAACTTGAAGATAAATTTCATTCCTATTGCAGATTCTCCCAGACAATGCTCATGGCACATATGGCAAAATAAATCCATGTTTCATTATCTCTCTCTATCTCTAAGGGCCAGTTGTTAAGGGATTGCTAATTATGTGTCACACCTGCTCCTTATTTGCAAAACCAATGACTGAACGGTCATGAGTTGGGGGCGAGATGTAAAAGAGAGGACCCACATACACGACAGCTTCAAAACCACTGGTAGATTTATTAACTCATAATAAACTGTAACCAAAAGATGACCCAAACCCAAAATACCCAAACCAAAAAAGCAACGAAACCAAAATGCCTTACTGGCCAACCCCTGGATCGGTGAAGGCTAGGAAGCACTGGGTGATGAGGACACATCCGATTGCCCTGCTGAATGGCCAGGTAGGAATGAAGGGGAGAGGCAAGGTAGGCGGCATAGGGAGCATCCCTAGCCAACGCCCCAGCCTACAGGGTGCGTATGCATCCTGGGGAGGCCTCTGTCTGGACCCTTTAGGTGTGGCCTCTGCCATGTGGTTTTTCTCCACCCAGGCCTACACAACCAGGCAGGGCTTTAGGACAGGACCGGAGGGGGGGCGTATGACAAGGGATGAAGCTGTCCCTACTCTATCTGCCCAGAAGGGCCTACCTTACCTCCGGTCTCCAGACTGTATACCACCCTTCCTCTACAAAGGGAGGGTGGTACCTTCATCCCTAACTCCCTCTCAGCATCATGCATGGGCAGGGTGGTGTGCTTACCTTGATTTCCCGGATGCAGCGCCGGAAAATGGGTGGAAAATGAAACTCCACATGGAGGCCGCAAAATGGGTGGGAAAAGCACACCAGCCCAGACGTGCCTCACACCAGCAGAAGGATCTGCAACATAGAAACAGAGAAAGATGTTATTAGTGTGCCTCTAGCCTTGCTGCTGCACACCACACACCAGCTGGGACGCGACCTTGGAGCGGCGGCGGTGTGCGATCCGTACTCATAACGCACACTAATGCCAGCTCGCAACTCCGAGTCGCTTCCGCCTATTTAAGCTTTAGAAACAGCTGATGTCAATTAGGCATGCATCAGCTCTGCACCGCCAGATGGCAATAAAGCCTCAGTGAATGTGTCACAGCTGCCCTTACAAGCCCGAAAAGGCTGCTTCCAAGAACAGAAGCAGCTGGGCCCGTTACATGAACATTGTTTCTTTTAGTGGTGAGTACAGATCAGCTACATTGTACCATATCAATTGAATGTATCCAATTGGTATGTACACAGAAGAACAAGTGCCATCATTATCTTATCTTTTGTTTCTTTGACCACACTTTGTTCCAGTTTGGGCGGATGGTGAGACAGGCTCAGATGGAGCTATGCCAATGAGGAAGAATGAGGTGCAAATAGAAAATAGGAAATTAACTTATGTTGCTTTGAGAGTATTAAGGCATAGCAGCCAACCCCAAAGTCCAAGTACTATCCCCTTGCTCTCACATACACTCTATTCTATCTTTTATTAAATTAGTGTGTGTACACATGTACTGGCAATGACTGCACTGGTTCAAGCGGTATGCAGAACTGAATCAAGAAGGTCATGCATGTCAATTCAAAGGCCAACTGAAGGGGATACTGGCAACAACTAAAAGAAGTGGAGCCATTCACATAATTGGGTGGTGTCTATACCAAATCCTTCAGATCCCATACTCATGACCACATTATGAAAGTAAAAGTCCCGCATAGAAGCAATGCCTCCAACTTCAAATCACTGTAAGTAGAAGAAGACTGCCATTCACTGGCAGTTACTTAAGATGGAAACCCACTGGATCGCAAAGTTTGCTATGGACATGAAATTTTCCGTAGGACTTAAGGCATTGGATGTTGTCTGGGACAATACTAAAACACATGCCCAAAATCAAACGTATTAGCAAATACTTGCTGCACAGTTTGATAATTATACTCACATGTGGTCCTGTTGATATTTAAATGATCTGTGGATGTTTTCAGTCTTGCACATGTTTAAACTCACAGCCTGACATGGATTGTGTTATCACACACCATATGAATATGGACGGATTTTTGCAGTTTATTCATTAAAATGAGGTGTATTTCAAGATAAGCAGTGGTTTAACAACCCCTTTAACTCTTTGAATCTACATACTGTCATGATTTGATAGCAATAAACTCAAATGTAGCTGTCATGACACATCTTAGGGCTCAATTGTGCTCAGACCACAAGGGAATATATGGACCCAAAGCTATTAGTGAGATCTTTACAAGGCAAGAAATTAACCTACACCTATTGTTGAGATCTCTAAAAGGTACGATGTTGACCCAAATTTATTGGGATTTCTACAATACAAGAAATTATAGCCCAAACCAATTGTTGACATCATTTGGCAGTTTTTCACGATTACAAATGCAATGAAAACATTACTTGTAGCTGCATATATGTCAGCTTAGAAAATATTGACAATTGCCATAACTGGTAATTGAATGTCTAAATTAAAGTCTAAAAAGTACCTAGACACAACTGTATTTTTGATTGAGTCAGAACATGTTAAATCAGTTGAGAAATATTTAGACTGAAGCTGTTTTTTGCAGTTTATGATATGTTTCACAGTGTAAAAATTCTCTGAGACAAATGACCAGACATACCTATTAAATGCCTGCTTCTAGACTTCAAACCTACATATTGAGAAAAATAGTCCTTAAGAATAGTAGCTTAGAGGAAAGACCAATTTAAGTGGTATCTCACAGGCAGAGAGATAACTCTCAGTCTCCTTTGTGAGTTATAATGACAGCATTGCCTATTCTCTTGGCTCATAAAAATACTGATTACTCCTTGTGGGATGCGACTACCCATTCTAGGTGAAGCCTGTTAATGCCATTGGCAGTTGGAGGTGACTGGGAGTGAGCAGCAAAGGGCTCCTTAATGGATAAAATTAATGGCCACTCAGATTGCTGCTCAGACACCATTTGTTCTCACTTGAAATCTCATTTGACAGTCAGTCTTTCCCTGAACTAATGCTCCCTTATGACAGCTAAAGCACTATAGATTTATAGACTCAAGTGCCATACACACCTCAAATCTCTAGCTGGCATCATATCAGGGTTTTTGTGTATTTTGTGTGAATTGCAAAAATGGCAGGACAGATTAAGGGCACTAATATGCATTATCTTTACTTTTATTAATAGATATTTATTTTGTTTATTTAAACAATGATTAATTGTAATCCTCATTGATATAATAATGTGAGATGCACTGTATGCTTAGCAGAACATACAAACCTGGACAACACAAGTAAATCCCTCAAAACAGTTTAGAGAATGATTACGTTTTGTTATTACGTTTTGACCCATTCTGAGGGATACTGGTAAATGTGTGCTTGATTTTATGCATTGTACTGATGCATGACTGGCTGATTAGATAATTACATTAATACCATGTTTTGTATAATGTAAATAATTTTATAGTGATTAATTTTTCTTCCACCAATATAACATTTTGTCCATTCTCAATGAATAAAATTAATATTGATTTACTAAATCTGGTCATTTATAGTGCAATACATTGTTTAGCTATTAAAATCTGACAAGAATTGACAACAACCACACAAGACAGAATGATAAGAATAAGGATGTCTGGTTTTAACTTCACTTACTTTTACATCTCCAGCCCACCTTTCCTCCCTTTATTTCCTCTTCTTTTAAGTTCTCCACCCAGTTTTCCACTATTTTTGAAAGCTGAATACAGTCCGTGTTATCACATCCTGCCAGCTTTACCCTCTCTACGATTACTTAAAACAACTTTTGGCAAATACATGTTCTGAGATGTGTGTGATTAATCTAATGTAATACTGATTTTAATAGCACAAAATGCCTTATTATATCAATCTTTATTTTAACAAATTAGCAATCAAAACAACTACTGTGTAGCATGTTACTTGTATTTTAGGTCAATGTACAGTTCAGATGCATATTTATTACCCTCTATCTTAAGGTACAAATATAAGTAAAACTGTTCACCTTGTATTCACATGCATTAACCTTTCACTATTTTAAGCCTAGCATATCTCAAAGTGCAACCAGTACTTAAATATATACAAGACTTTAGATAGTCAGGGAAGAGTTCTACATGTAAAGTTTGTTTCTTTAGATTCTTTATACTAAAGTTATGAGGCTCTGAACAAGCAGTTTATATCGGTTTCTTGATTATAAATCATTGGTGAAAATACATGTTGCAAACCATACCAGGTTGTAAGAAATCTTAAACAGACTCATACGACTTACTGTGGAAGCCTATAGTGTGGTAGCAAACAAACAAAGAGACAGACAAATTTGTTCCTCACAGGAAGTTGGGTAATTTAAGGTACTGAGACTCGGGTGGCTGGTAGCTACAGTATGTAATAGCTAGTGGGTGATTAAGGTACTGAAAGTGTGGTAGCTGGTAGCTAATTGCTGTATATTTTGTTAATGTAACTGGTTAAGTAGTAGCTAGTGGGTGAAATACTGAAATTAGCTGGTGGCTAAATTATGTAATTAGCAAGTAGTTAAGACACAACTATTGATCAGGGTGGCACATTGACACAGTGGTTACCACTGTCATCGTAATTGGTGGATTGAATCCTGTTTCAAATTAAAACTGTTATATAGAGTACCTTCTGGTACCGAATCCTCTAGTTAAAATAATCTAATTAGAATAGATACACTAAAAATATGGAAATACAAAGACATTCCTTTTCTTTTATACAACGTATGCAGTAGGCTACCTTCTTTTAAACCAAAGTATGATTACATTTATTTGTTTAGCCATTACTTATTTTTAAATAACCAGTAATTAAGCTAGTTACTACCATGTAAAGAGGTGGTAAGAATGGCTGCATTGTGCCAAATGTAAAGTTTGGTGGAGGGAGGGTTATGGTAAGGGGGTGTCTTTCCGGAGTTGGGCTTGGCCCTTCAGTAGTTCCACTGACAGGAACTCTTAATGCTTCGGCATGCCAAGAGATTTTGGACAATTACATGCTCCCACAGTTGAGAATGCTCCACAGGTGCACAATAGGGTTTAGGTCTGGACACCATCTGAGCCAAATATGTTTATCTTTGTTTCGTCAGACCACATGACCAGGTTTCAGTTATCCATGTTCTTAGACTGGTTGTCTTCAGCAAACTGGTTGCATCCTTACTGGTGCGTCAGCTTCAGAAGAAGCTTCCTTCTGGGATGACCTTGTTGATGCAGTGTGTGGTGTATGATCTGAACACACTGACATGCTGACCTCCCACTTCGATAACCTCTGCATTCTATAACCTTTTTGAAGCCAACCTCTGGATATGACAGTAAATACATGGACTCAACTTCTCTGGATGACCTGGCAAGGCCTGTTCCAAGTGGAACCTCTCCTGGAAAACCACTGTATAACCTTGGTCACTGTACTGGAGCTTCGTTTCAGAGTGTTAGCAATCTTCTAATAGCCTGGGCCATTTTTGTGGAAAGCAACAATTGCATTTCTTACATCCTCCGCGAGTTCTTTGCCATGTTGAATATCCATTGGCCAGTATGAGATAATTGTACATAAAAACACCAAATGTTACAGCCCTGATCCTCCTTCACACCTGGAACCAGGACATGTTCACTGTAGTGTGTAATCATTTTTGTTACCAGCTATTTAAACATTAATTGCTGAGTTTTGAGTTATTTTTATAGTACCTCAGATCTGAAAATCACATACTATAAATTACAGTATATTTACATAAATTATAACATACACTACCGTTCAAAAGTTTGGGATCACTGGAAATGTCTTTGTTTTCCAAAGAAAAACACATTTAATGCAATTCA
>JAVSBU010242530.1:0-11789 GCA_033118015.1 Loricariichthys derbyi
GCTGATCGGTATTGTAGTGTGATAGCAAGGCCACTAGACCTCAGCGTACCAGGAAATTCTCTTTTATTACTGAGTTATCACACAAACTCAGTAAACACACATAGAACATAGAACACTCTCACAGTCCCCGCCCCATTCCCCAAGCAGACACAATAACGGTGAACACATAAGGCATCATCATTTAAACATCTAACTTAACTAAACAGCTGTAACAACACACAAACACATTATTAACAAAGTAGAACATTGGAGCATAAATAGAACATGTGAAAACAGGGCACAAACATTATTTACAACTGGCACGGTGCATATTGGACGTGTCCACCCCAAGTCCAAAGTGACGGATGTCACAGTATATATGAGCTTATACTTTAGTTTTCTCTATTATCATTCACACTTCTTTCAGTTCTTCTATTCCTATTAGAGCTTGGTGGCTCGTGGGGTAGCACCATCACCTCACAAGAATAAGGTCCTGGATTTGATGCCAAATGGAGTGCCCCAGGACCTTTCTGTGTGGACTCTCCATGACCATGTAGGTTTAGTCTGGGTGCTCTGGGTTCCTCCCACAGTCCAAAGACTGTTAGGTGAACTGGAAAGACTAAATTGCCTGTGTTTGTGTTTGAATGTTGAACTTATCTTGAAGAAACATGTTTATTGATATATCTTTGTTCCTGCCAAGTGTGCTGATGTGATGTTAAATAAACAATCTTACATTCCACATACAGTCTGATGACCAGCCAGCCCTATACATTTTTGCTGCCCTTGCAATAGATGGTGGTGCAGAATTTACATTTATTGCATTTAGCAGACACCCTTATCCAGAGTGACTTACAATTGATGCAACAGAGGCAGCTTTGCAGAGGTGGGATTTGAACTCTGGACCTTCTGGTCTATAGTCCAGTACCTTAATTGCTGCGCTACCATAGGATTGTACTGTATTCCTTACTCTCCAGAACCTTATTTAGCTATAGTTATCAGAATTTCACTGCAGCAGTTCATGCTACATGAAAAAGTTCCCTGATGACTCATCTATGTGGGGTGTATTCACAGTGGTGAAGAGGCTGATAGAGAACTTAGTTTTGTAATGCATCCCCTGCACCTTAACATCAATGAGATAAAGGACATGATGGTGAATTTTATCATCTAATGCTATCCGAAAATGAATGACAGTCTGATAAATGAAAATAGAGTCTGCACCAAATGAATATACAGCAATGGCGTCATTAATGATACATGATAATAAAATAAATTAATAAAATGAATAAAAGAAAATAACATAGATATGACCAGTGTAATAGTGGCATCAACATTAACTCATCATTAAAAATAAGTCAAGCTAAAAGTCAAGTGACAGCAAATTGGCTGAATTTCATATTAACAAAGCCAAAGCATATGTATATATTTTTTTCTCACAGGCTGAGAGTCCTTTACAGGCTTTTTTTTGCAATCTCCTGGTGGCCTTTGTCACACAATGCTTCGAAGGGAACTGCAATTCCCTTTGTACACCGCCGGGAGGCATCAGCGAGGCACGGGAGGATCAGGTGATTGGCACATCTCCATCACCTGAGTTCTAATTAGCATTCGCTATTTAAGCCCGGTCATCTGGTGCAATCTTCGGGAAGTATTGCCTTTGTTTACATTGTGTCTTAACGAGCGTTTCTATCTGACATTGCTATTCTGGATTATCGACCTTGCCTGCCTCTTGACATTGAGTATTGCTTCTGTATTGTTCTATCTGCCGGTGTTTACCTTAGCTCGTCCTGACCTTGATTCTGCCTAGCCCTGTGTGTTGTGTGTAGTGTTTGTTTGTTTTGCGTTTATTTAGTGTATGTCGTTTGTATAAATAAACCTTTATTTGCTTACTTCCACGTTATCAACAGGTTGTGGAAGCGCAGAGCCACACTCTGGGTGAGCATCACACTGCCATTGCCCACGTTACCCAGACCATGCAACAGCTTGAGCAGGGCCAAACACTGCAACGGCAGGAAATTGCTCAGCTTTCCAAGTCTCTCCAGCAGCTAAGCTTGCGGGGTTAGGAGACTTTCAGCATGAGTAAACCACAGTATTATGATGGTCAATCTGACGCTTGCGCCAGTTTTTTGCTTCAGTGTGAGTTATATTTTGATTGTTCGGCCCCAGGCTAAAATTGCTTTTTTGATTTCTCGTCTCACCGGCACCGCGTTACAATGGACCAGCTCCGCTTGGGAGATGGTCCATGAGTTATCCTATAAGGACTTTAAACGCAGGTTCCGGACCATTTTTGACCACCCGAGCGATGGCAGAAGCGCTGGAGAGAGACTGTCACTCCTACGTCAGGGAGGGCAGTCCGTTGCTGAATACGCTTTACAGTTCCGCACCTTAGCTGCAGGTAGCGGATGGAACGAACCAGCATTACTGGTAGCATTTCAGAATGGACTCCATGCTGAGATACTGCGGGAGCCTGCCTGCCAAGATGACAAGTTCTCTCTGGACGAACTCATCGATGTGGCCATCCGGCTCGACCATCTACATCACCGGAGAGATCCCAGTAGGGAGGTTTCCCGTCCAGAGCCCGAGGCACCCCCAGAGAGGATGCAATGTGACTCGACTAGGCTCCGGTCCAGGGACCCCCAGATGGCGGTTCGAGAGGCCCAGTGTTTGTTCTGCAGTGCGCTGGGTCACTTCATGATCGATTGCCAGGCTCGTCTGAGCCAAAGCCAGGCGCCAACTCCGGGAAAGCGCGTGAAGCCATCTTCACGCGCTAATGTGGTGAGTCTGCCCACATGGGAGTTGGTTAAGAGGTCGTTTGTTTTGCCAGTAAGAATATGCTATGCGTCTATTTGTTCTGTTTTGTCAGTGCTTTTCGACTCCGGAGCAGAGGGGAACTTCATCTCACAGGAAGTCGTTCAGCAGCTCCGCATCCCCACAGAGACACTAGCTCAGAGCATGGAGGTGGCGGCTGTTGACAGCGCTTTCCTAGCCCAAGAGGGAGTCACACAGATCACGACACCACTCCGTCTAGAGGTCAGCACATGTCACACAGAGAAGATCCAGTTCTTCGTCCTCAACAGCTCTGAGTTCGCTGTCATCCTGGGTCTGCCATGGCTGCAGCAACATAATCCCAATATCTCCTGGAGGGATCAGGAGATCCTCAGTTGGTCTAGTTTGTTCCCTAACACTTGTATTTGTCGCCTCAGCCTCTGTCTCAGCGTTACATTGGCCAACGTCGCCATGGAGACGACCATCCCCACCGAATACCAGGACCTTCGGGAGGTATTTAGCAAGACCCGTGCCACCTCGCTACCGCCTCATCGGCCATACGACTCCTCCATTGAGCTTCTGGAGGGAGCAGTTCTACCTAAGGCATGGGTCTATCCTCTATCAAAGCAGTAGGAGAGGGCCATGTCCGAATATGTGAACGAGGCTTTGAAGCAGGGTTTCATTCGACCCTCCAGGTCCCGGGTATTTTGCGCAAGTACCCGTACCCATTACCTCTGGTACCAGTGGCACTTGAACAGTTGAGAGGGGCACGGTACTTCACTAAGCTCAACCTCTGTAGCATGTATAATTTGATCCGCATTAAGAAGGGGGACGAGTGGAAGACTGCGTTCATCACCAACAGAGGCCACTACGAATATCTCGTGATGCCTTTTGGCCTATCTGTAGCACCCTCGGTATTCCAGTCGTTCATAAGCAATGTTCTCAGAGACATGCTGGACAGGTTCGTCATCGCCTATATTGACGACATCCTTATCTACTCCAATGACCTTCAGAGCCATGTGCAACAAGTTTGAGCAGCACTCAAAAGGCTGTTAAAGAACAACTTGTTCGTTGAAGCTGACAAATGTGAATTTCACAGACAATCTATCTCCTTCTTGGGTTATCACATGAGCTCTGGAGGCATACTCATGGAGAAACAGAAGGTCGAGGCAGTGAGCAAGTGGCCCACTCCTGAGTCAGTCAGGGACCTACAGAGGTTCCTGGGGTTTGCCAACTTTTACCGCCGTTTCATCCAGAGCTACAATCTGGTGGCAGCCCCGCTAACTGCGTTCCTACAAGGTAACCCTCATAAATTAAATTGGAACATTCATGCTGACAATGCTTTCCAGGCCCTCAAAAAGGTGTTTACCTCCGCGCCCATCCTGCATCATCCCAACCCAGAACGCCCATTCGTCGTGGAGGTCGATGCGTCCGAGGTAGGAGTGGGCACGATCCTATCACAACACCAAGGTAAGCCTGAGAAGCTCTTCCCCATTGAGTTCTTCTCCCTCAAGTTATCCCCAGCTGAGAGCAATTACGGCATTGGAGACAGGCAGCTCTTAGCTATCAAGTTGGCTCTAGAGGAGTGGCGCCACTGGCTCGAGGGTGCCAGATACCCATTTTCCGTGCTCACGGACCATAAGAATCTAGAATACCTCAAAAATGCTAAGAGACTGAACTCACGCCAGGCCTGGTGGTCGCTCTTCTTTGCAAGATTTAATTTCATCATAACCTACCGCCCCGGGTCCAAGAATGTCAAGGCAGATGCATTATCAAGGTATTACCGAGAGGATAGGGAGGCTGAACTGCACAAGGTTCCAGAACCCATTTTGCCTGATTTAGTGTTTCTCATCTCCATCCAATGGGACTTTGACAGGCACATCGCCAAGTCCATTAGAGAACAATGATGCCTAAGCAATGTCACAAGGACAGGTTATATGTTCACCTTCCTCACCGTGCTGCTATAATCACTTGGGTGCATTCTTCCGTGGCAGCGGGGCACCCAGGCGTGGCACGCACTCAACAGCTTATCTCACAGTGTTATTGGTGGTAATCAATGTATGAGGATATTCATCAATTTATCACATCATGCTCGACCTGCGCCCTGAGCAAGATGCCCAAAACCCTACCTGCTGGTAAACTGCACCTGCTGCCCATCCCCGCACGCCCCTGGTCCCACATTGCGGTGGACTTTGTTACTGATCTTCCCGAGTCAGAAGGTTTTACCACTATCATCACCTTCGTGGACAGATTCTCTACAGCTGTAAAATTTATCCCTTTTAAGGGCCAACCCTCGGCTTGGGAGACAGCTCAGACTATGTTCGAGCACATTTTTCGTAATTTTAGTATCCCTGAACAAATTGTTTCAGACAGGGGTTCTCAGTACACCTCCAGAGTGTGGTCAGCCTTTTGCGAACACCTAGGAGTCATCGTCAACCTGACGTCAGGGTACCACCCCCAGTCCAGCAGTCAATGCGAGAGGGTCAACCAAGAGGTAGGAAATTTTTTCCAGTAACAACCAAAATGACTTGTCTAAATATTTAATATGGGCCGAGATTGCCCAGAACTCTCTGCACAGTGCTTCCACAGACAACCCCGTTCCAGTGTGTTCTTGGGTTTCAACCACCTCTCGCACCTTGGTATGGGGTGGTCACTGATATCCCGGTGGTGGACGAGTGGATGCAGCGCAGTGAGCAGGTATGGGAGCAGACACATCGTCACATCGAGAATTGCTGTAGATAGGCAATGGGGGCAAGCTGATAGTCATAGGTCCAACACCCAATCTTTTAGGTGTGGCGATCGAGTCTGGCTCTCAACCCGGGACTTCAGCCTCAGGGAGGGAGCAAAGAAACTCCAAGTTAAATATTTGGGTCCTTTTGACATCATTAAAAAATTAACTACATCACATTTAAACTTAACTTACCTCCTGAATATCGAGTTTCTAACTCCTTTCATGTCTCCCTCCTTAAGACAGTGGTTCCGGGCCCCCTCAACGAGTTGTCGCCCGCTGGGACGCCGCCTACTCCTCTGGATATGGAGGGCACCCCCGCCTATGCCGTGCATCAGATTTGGAACTCTAGAAGGCGCCGGGGCCAGATTCAATACCTCATCGATTGAGAGGGGTATGGCCCCGAGGAGCGGAGTTGGGTCTCGTCCAGGGATATTCTGCCCCCTGGCCTGATTGCAGATTTTCACACCCAGTATCCTGACAGACCGGCTCCATGCCTGAGAGGGAGGCCTCGGGGCTCCGTCAAGGGTGGATCGACGGAGGGAGGGGGCGCTCCTCACAGGCGGCCTTTCTCCATTCCAGTCACAGAACCTTAGAGGGGGAATACTGTCCCACAATTCTCCGAAGGGAACTGCAATTCCCTTCGTACACTGCCGGGAGTCGTCAGCGTAGCACGGGAGGATCAGGTGATTGGCAGATCTCCATCACCTGAGTTCTAAATAGAATTTGCTATTTAAGCCCGGTCCTCTCGTGCTATCTTCGCGAAGTAATCCCTTTGTTTACATTGTGCCTTACTGAGCATTTCTATCTGACATTGCTATTCTGGATTATTGACCTTGCCTGCCTCTTGACCTTGAGTATTTCTTCTGTATTGTTCTATCTGCCGGTGTTTACCTTAGCTCGTCTTGACCTTGATTCTGCCTAGCTCTGTATGTTATGTGTAGTGTTTGTTTGTTTGTTTTGCGTTCGCCTCCGTGTTTATTTTGTGTACGTCGTTTGTATAAATAAACCTTTATTTGCTTACTTCCGCGTTCTTCTGTGCCATTACCATGTCACAGCCTTTCATGTGTCTTTTACTGATTAGAGGCTGAGACTGATCACTGAGTCTGGTCACTCTGCCATAAAATCTAAATTGGTAGAGTGATGCAGTGATAGTTGACCTTCTTGAAGTTTCCCCCATCTGCACAGCCAGAAAGAGCATTTGGTCCTTGGTCACCTCTCTTACCAAGACACTGCTCCCTCGATTACTTAATTTGGTGGGCGGCCAGCTCTAGGAAGAGTCCTGGTTTTTCCACATTTCTTCCATTTATGAAGGCCACTGCGCTCTTGGGAACTTGCAGAGCAGCAGAAATTTTTTTGCAGCTTTTGATCTGTACTTCCACACAATTATATCTCTGAGCTTGTATTTTTTCCCACCTCATGGCTTGTTTTTTTTTTTTTTTTTTTGGGGGTCTGATATGCATTTTTAGCTGTGAGACCTTATATTTACAAGTAGTTGTTGTCACGTTCGGGGGATTTAAACATAAAAGGACCCACATGCAGGACAGTGAAACCAATAAAAGTGCTTTATTTAATAATATAATCAAACCAAAACCAAACCAGACTCAAACACACAGCCAAACTGGCTGACCCCCAGGGACCGGAGTAAGCTGGGATGCACTGGTACACCGAGCGCACATCCTGCCCACTGGTCTCAACAGGGGAGCCTCGAAGACCCCAGGCAGGAGGAACACCGCTCGACAGTGGACTGGCGCCGCTGGGAACAACCCTCGCGTCATTTTAGAAGCGCCTTTCCGGGCACCCCGATCACTGGGGCACCTAATATGTCCCTACTCTATCTAGTAGATCTTCCATACCTAGGGGCTCCTGCCTGTACTCCACCTGTCCTCTACGAAGGACAGGTGGTACCTTCTTCCCTACAGATCAATGAACAGGACTGGGACATGTCTCACCATCAGCACCTGCTGAGAACCAGAACATACAAAACACATCATTCACCTCAGTGCATCACCAGCCCCACCACAGCGCGCCACTACCTAAGGATCGAGAGCGCGAGTGGTGCGTCGTCCCAACGTGACGGGCGATACGCCAGACAATGCCGCTCTAACTCTCGATCCACTGCAGGCTCTTTATAATACTCAATACAGCTGAAATCAATTAGTAATGCGCTGGGGCGCCACGCCACCAGAGGGCAATAACCCCTCCTCCAGCGGTGCAGGGACCATATGCCCTTCTCGTGACAGTTGTCTATCCAGATCATTTCTAACCAACTGAATTTACCTCACCTGGACTTCAATCAAGGTGTAAAAACATCTCAAAGATGATCAATGAAGTGGGATACCCATTGTCTATGAGATTTTAAACAGCAGAACCTAAAAAGAAAATGTTTTAGCAGAACTACCATCGCATTGTATATACGGTACTCATAGTACTATACTCCTATTCATAAACACCTATTTAAAAATTTATTAAAATAATGCATATTCTTAATAAATGAATGGCTCATGCACTATTTATTTTGTCTCATTTAAAGTGATCCATTTCAACTGATTATTTATTCATGAGAGTTTATGGAGTCCAGAAAAAATGCTGTCTGTTAGAAAATATTAGAACGATATTTCCCCCTGTATATACACACAACATTATAATTTGCTTATTTCATATAAAGTCCAGACCATTGTATCCTATGCACGTTCTGCATTAATGCTGTGAAATTTGTCACAGACAAGTTTATATCTAATCCTGTCTTCCATGCAACCTCTGTCCTTTGAAGCCTTCATTAGAGTTCATAGATGAAACTGACATATTTAATGCTTAGTGAGTTTATAGTCTAAGCAGGTGTAACAGAATGACTTTTATGAATCAAATAGACAGGTTAACTATCACCATCTCTTTGACTTATAAGGTCTGCAGACAGTGGCAGCACCAGGGGGCAGCAGTGTTCTTCCCCAAGTGCCCTACAAGCACTAGGCACAGCTGCATAAAACCATAAATGCATAAATTATGCCTGTTTGGTTTTTTTCACAGTCCTCATGCTTTTGTAAACAGGTAGGTACACACATGTTCTGGGCAAATATTGAAAGGGGAAAGCACACATGCAAACTGGCAAACACAGAAGTCTAGGCCCAGGTAAAGCAATTTGAACAATAAACCTTCCAGTGAGTTTGTGCTGGATACTTTTGTTCCATAAAATACACACTCAGTAACAGTTTTTTTTGGAATGTTCAAAGATGACTGGTATTTTAATTACAGTAGTTTTGGTTGACCTTCTTGCCTTGCTACTGAAATTTAAGAAACTTCTTTATCTCTGCCTTACCTTCCTCCCAAGGCGTTCTCCTGCCTTATCTCACTGCAATATATTAAATGGAAGATTAATACAAAAGACCTTCATGGAATTTACTGGAAAAATACTCTAGGGAAATTCTCACAAAGGAATGAATGTTTAAGGAAAGATTGATTTCTTATTAAACTCATGTTTTGTAGCTGAGACTATGATGCCTTGATTCCGTGAAAGCAGCCTGGTGTTCTAATAGCAAAGAGTAATGGCATTGTTTAATATATAGAAAACACTCAGTCAACTGTAACTGCCAGATATTGACTGCTGCAGTGATATTAATTGATTATTATGCAAAACACTTCTATCATTTTCACCTGTTCTATCCACCAAACCTAAAGCATATTTGCTGTTCAGATTATAAATGTATTAATATCTATTAATATGTATAATTGACCTGAGCTTTAGTAATGCAATATTTGCTTGTTTGATCAGCACAGAATAGTTTGCTGCACATTAAATTGTTATACTGCTATTTTAATTTAGTTAAAGTGATGCAGAATGCATCAAATTAAAATAACTGAGTAGAAAATAAATTGAACTGAAATAAATCCACTTTCACATATCTAGAAAAAATTATTTTGTAAAGATGCTATTCCCAGATAAAACACTCCTCATTACACCAGTTGAGCAAGTTATTGCAGTGATTTCACAAGAAGTAAAGAACATAATTTCATACTGTCCTAAACAAAAATGCAATACCATCTCCTAAAAAAAAAATCCTACTTCATATATACATTCAGTCATAGCTTTTGCACTACTCAATTTTTGCCACTGCTCTCCTTCGCATGTGTGTACAGAATCAGATATACATGTGTGGACACATGGATTAACACTAATGTCATTCAAACTATGAAGAAATACATATGGAAATATTTAGAAAAAAAAGTGTTAAACAAACCAGAATATGTTTTATTTTTTAGATTCTTCAAAGTAGATCTTCTTGCTTAGATGACAGCTTAGCACATCTTGGCATTTTCCCACTCAGTTTTATGAGGTTTTTCACCTGGAATGGCTTTTAGTTACCAGCTGTGCCTTGTTAAGAGTTAATTTGTTGAATTTCTTGCCCTCTTAATGTGTGAGACCATCAGTTGTGTTATGAAGACCTAGAGTTGCTATACAGTGAACAGCTCTTCTTGAGTTTATGTTCTAATCCATATTATGGCAAGAACGACTCAACTAAGGAAAGAAAAATCCACAGTCCATCATTACTTTAAGAAATAAAGCTCAGTCAATCCCAAACATTTCAACAACTTTGAAAGTATCCAACCAACAACTACTTGGGAACTCCCTCAGGACTGTTGATAAACCATTTTAGGGGATTATTGGTGTTTGTACTCATGTAGGTGATTGAGAGAATGCCAGGAGCATGCAAAACTGTAATCAAAGCAAAAGGAGAATTGAAGAATCTAAAATCTAAAACATATTTTGGTGTGTTTAACACTTTTAAGTTTATTACATGATTCCTAACCTGTTTGCATTCCTTAATAGTCTGGATGACTTCAGTATTAAGTTAAAAAAAAATAAAAATCAACACATAGAATGAGCCAATGTACTGTAAGAATGGTAGTGTATATATTGGATGATGGCCATGAATGGCTGGACATTTTTGATGGTGGACTATTTTCAGTCTAGCACTGACACTGATGTGTTTAAAAACTTCAGCAGCATTGCTGCATCTGATCCACTCATACCAGCTCACCGACCACTATCACATCAGTGTCATTGCAGTGATGGGAATGAGGTGACTCCACATTTACACTGGTATTTTTCTGAAACAGAAGCTGCTGGATTTGTCATACATTCATTGAAAGTGTGTATGTGTATGGAGGTAGAAAGGGTACACAACAGGAAGGTTGACATTTTCTTCAAGAATCAAGGTTGGAGATTTGGAGACAAAGGTAATTCAGGTAGAAATTTCAATTGGAAATGGGTTTAATGATAGTTTGGTGCTGTTTGGAGGTAAATGGAGCTCTTTGCCAACAAATACTCAATGAAAATCTAATTTCAACTGTTGATTGTGCTGGGTGATGTGTGATTATATTAGGCTGTTTAAGGCTAATAAGGGAAACCTATTAGGCTCCTGAAATCATGGACTTCTGAAGCACCAGGATGTTTGCAATGTTAAAAGCTACACCTGATTCATAGTTGAAGCTTCACAAATAAAACTCCAGAAAATCTGGAGTCAGTTTTGAGGTGTGCTCTCAAATAGCTTGCTGTTAATTCTTCGGTCTCATTAAACATTATTAGAGAAGACCTAGTGGTTGTAGAGGTTGCACAGACTACTGAATGGAGGGTGACAACAGTTGTGTAGTGTTGTTTTGATGAAACCAATAATTTTTTGGATATATAGGCTTAATTAACTATACACCCATAAAAAGTCAGTGAGGGTACTGAGTACATACATGCTTACTACTCGATTATACAGGTATGCTCCATTTTACAATTGCCAGACTTTCCTATTTAATAATGGAAATCTGATAATAAACATAAATACTCATTTGGCAGAAACTGTACTCTGAATTTTTAATTGTGCCAGCCAACAACAAGTGGATAGAGATGGAGAGAAACCGCAGTCACCACAATGGCTGTAAGATTTCACTTTATTTCCCCTTATGTCTTTATATTTCAGTTATTTCATGACTTTCTTAGTTTTATGCATTGTATTAAATTCATTTGGATTATTCATTTTCTTATTAATTACACATGAATCTAGGCATAAAATCAAACATTTTTGTTCAATCACTTTAAATCCACATACAACATCATGCTATGGGATGTTTTTTAGCTCCAGGGACAGGACGACTGGTTGCAATTGAAGGAAAGACGAATGCGGCCAAGTACAAAGATATCCTGGAAAACAAACTTCTTCCAGAGTGCTCAGGACCTTAGACTGGGCTGAAGTTTGACCTTCCAACAAAACAATGACCCTAAACACACAGCTAAAATAACAAAGGAGTGGCTTCAGAACAACTCTGTGACCATTCT
>JAVSBU010242747.1:0-19033 GCA_033118015.1 Loricariichthys derbyi
GGAATATGTTGTAGTAATCGGTATCTGTTGATCAGTCCTGCACACCAGCTTGGAGGAATCACTCCGATGTCTCTCATGAGCGCAGAGGAGAAACTTGTAATCAACAATGGAAATGGCATTTCTATGGCATTTATATCCTTGAAATGACACAAAACCTCTTTGAGAGACTATGTATATCGTCCTCAACAGACTTTGACAAACCACGACAAAACGTACAATCGTAGGTCTCGACGTCAAGCCAGGAGAAAATCAAACATGTTTGATTTTCTCCTGGGTTCGCCGTGTTTAGGCCATGCCCTCACCGTAATCATGACAAAAGCTCGGAAAGCTAGGACATGCCCAAGACCCTCCGAGTAAACTCAAGTAAGCACGCGAAAAGCCCGTGCCCTGACAGCCACAGTAAAATACTGCTATGTGAGATAGGGGTATAATAAGAGCTCTCTCAGTTCTTGCATCAGGCTTAGCTAAAATGATGAGCTTTATAAAGGGCTTATATCCACGGCAATTCTCTGCTTTTAGCAGTTATTTGTATTCTCTCCCAAACTTTGGGAAACAAGTCAGAGCACATTCCCATTCGGATTGCTGTCAAGACACAGCTTCAGCTCTTATTCACCTGCCTCTGAAAAAGTGTACATCAAAATCGTCCATACAGAAAGCACAGCCTTTCTTAATGAATGGGATTAGATTCATATTACCATGATCCTTTAAACAGGTTTCTCAGGTTTTTGTTTAATTATAATTAGCAGTTATTGACTCTACAGTTCCTCTAGCATTGGTGGGTACTATGTGAAAGCTATTGCCTCAAAAACGTGGAGAGTTCTGACTAAGAGCAGGAAGAGCTTTAAGGAAATTTGCATTTCAGATATTCTTTAATATTCACTGGGCATAGTTTCTGTGAAAAAATGTTTCATAGAAGTTAGAAGCTGTTTTGGAAATTATACTTTCCAGTTGCTCTCTGCCTGCCTGCCTGTCTGTCTGCCTGTCTGTCTGCCTGTCTGCACTCACTTAGCACTTTGCCTGTAGTCCCAGATTTACGACGGACCTGTGTTCTGACAAGTCCATCATATGTTAAATTTATTGTAATTTGAGGATTTTAATATATACTCTATATGTATACTCTAGCACGAAAAATTTGTCACCTTGCGTGTTTACGGTGGTAGTAACTTCAGGCTCCTGCAGATGGTGTTGCATGAGGATGATCAGGCAGTAAATACCTGTGAGGTGTGCACATAAATTTAGAGATTGAGAAGAGGTGGTACAGTGCAGTGAATATCTCGTTTTATGTGTGTAAAATGTGTCACAAACCAGATGTTAATGATTGGCAAAAAAATTATTTTTTGCATTAAGTGAGTGCCAAAAGCCAAGGTGTGTCAAAGCGTAAGGTTATACGGGTCTACTAGCAATGACAAAATTCTCAGGCTACAGCAAATTCTCATCAGATGCTATTAGGTACGTTTCAGTCACCGGTCATTAGTTTTTTGTCTGGTGTGTGTATATCATAATACAGCATTTAAAGTGTTTAAAAAATGACCACAGCCACGACTAATCTATCATCTATGTATCTGTCAGTCCTCTGTTCATTCATCCATTCATCCATCCATTCATTCATGTATCAGTATCTGTCTATATTTAGCTATCTATCTGTATCATATTTTATAGCGCATGGTTATAGGATTTTTTTTTATTTTCAAAAAATGTTTTGTCCCTTATACACATAACTTTGTTATATAAATGTTAAACACATTAAGTGCGTCTAATATGTCATAATGTTACATGTGGGATGAAAAAAAATGTCAAAAAAGCTGAAATGAAAATTGGCCATAAGAAGCATGATTCAGGCTGTTATCTTAAGCAGCAGGGAAGGATTCAGCAGCTCAGCTGCATTTGTGCACATTTTAACACAGCATGCAACATGAAAGAAAAGGCCCTCAGTGTTAGACAGTGTAGATGTTGGCTTTTAAATATGAGATCTGAATTTTATGAAGACCGAAATGCCAACAATTTGGTGTAAAGGCAAGTCTTCAGTCTGTGTATGTACTTCTAAACCAACAAAGAATGGCACTTGGAACGCTTTCATTTCGATTAGGGTGATTACTAGGATTTTCCTGTGCAAACAAGGTGCTATTCCTGAGATCTGGAGGACTGTTTCTTGCAGATTTCTCATAATTTTTGCCAAAAATTGTATTAGAGCACAGCAGAATTTAATCATTATAATAAAGTCTCACTCTGATTTTTTTCCTTTTAACCACATAACCACCTGGTTAAGACACTCTGTCCAGAGTTGCATAAAGTACTAAATATTGCATGGATGAAGTTTGATATTGAGCTGTTATATCTCAGTTTCAGATATTCTTATGAAATTGGTAAGGTTTTTTTTATTACACCTTCCAAAAGCAACGAGGTGTGAGGATAGAATGGATATTTGAATGCAAACTGTATAATTCATTGTATGCATTAAGATGCAAAAAATTCAAAAGATCTAACGTAACTCACATACTGGCTAATCTCCATAGTGAGTAGACTTATTTAAAAGGGTGAATCATGGGCGTCGTTAGACCACTTACTGCCTATGTGACCCAGTATAAAAAATTCTCCACTACCTCACATTTTTCCAAAGCATTAATTTACACTCTGTTCTGAATTAAAACTAGGACAGCCAGCAAACAGAAAATACAATCTTCCTCTTTCAACAGACACAATGTTTTTCAACCATAGTAACCATAGAAACACACGCGTGCACGTGCCAGAGAATTCAAATTTCACGTGCTTACCTGGCAAACAACAACGCTGCAGTAACACACGCCCTCTTGTGGCTCATTGCTTTATTAAACCTAGGGGCCAATTTTTAGGCTTTCCTGAACACCTCATAAATCACTTTCCAAGAACTAGGGAAAACAACCTTGAATAAAGACTTGGACTAAACCAGGAGTAAAATAGTACAAAACTAAATAAAATATGGACCAGGAGGACTACAAGTATAAACCAGGATACAAATCAAGTCTAAAAAAGTATAACAAATAAGGGTGGATTGTGGGGGAAAGGGTAATAATTGGTGGTGGTTGGGCCGAGGTGGGGGCTGGGGGTCCTGTGCCCCAGTAAAGCTTTAGGTCTAGCAACGCCCCTGGTGTATTCCATAGTTTCTGCCTCTCATACATGAGTCCGCTAAAGGACAAAAGAAAAATTTATCTTTCCAATATTTGCCAAAAAAAGAGAGAAACAAGCAAAGAAAAAAAATTAAAAAGAAAGAAGGTATAAATTAAATAATTAAAATGCAAAATAGTTCACATAGAAAGGAAAGATAAGGGGTAACAATGAAAATAATCAGAATAAGGATAAATAAAGTAAATAAGAAAGGAGAGATGAAAGGAAAAATAGAGAAAAGAAAAGTGGAGGGAAAATAACTAAAGAAATGCAACAAGAAACACTTTTACATCTTTCCACAGTGTGTCAAAGACAGACAGACAGACAGAGAGAGAGAGAGAGAGAGAGAGAGAGAGAGAGAGAGAGAGAGAGAGAGAGAGACAGACAGACAGACAGAGAAAGAAAATGTGTAACAAAAAGGAAGAGAGGATAGAAAATCCAAGAAAGAATGAAAAGAGATGGAAAATAAAGATAATCCAAACTAGATTAAATATAACAGATAAATTAAAACAATGATGAAAGAGTAAAACAAAATATGTTTACATTCTAAATTAAACATTTGTTTTCCATCATCTGCTTCAATAAATAACAAGTAGAATAGAGTTGAGGTTAAAAACGCAGCTGTATTTAAAAGAAAGAAAACTCCTCTGTTTTGGGTTTGTCCTCTTATAAATGAACAGTCATGACCCTAGAGGTCAGAGAGCTCATGTCTTTTGTTCTCATCCCTTTGTCGTCATTCGTCTCTCTGAAACTGTCTCTTAGATTTTATGATGGATTTCTGAGGGAATCCCAAAGAAATCCCCAATAAACACTATAAACACCGACTGCAGCCATAAGAGAGTCACAGAGAGGGAGGAAAGAAAAAACCTGCAGACAACAAGCCTGAGACCATCTAATGATCAGGATAAAGTGAAGCTCCAGAGCTCTAATCCTCATCGCCTCCTCATCCTCGATCCTCAGAGATCAAACCAGGATTTACCTCAGTGAGCAGCTCCCGAATATCACCAACCCGACAGAAACCAAGAACCGTTACAACATTCATACAGCATTCTCACATCGGTCACAAGAAAATGATCTATAGCAACTACAACCCCAAATCAGATTAAAACTAAATAATGCTGTGATTAGAATCACAAAAGCAGCATCCAGTGAATGAAAGGCTGAGTCTTTGATGAGCAGAGATGTCCAGAGGATCTTCAGCTTATCATCAAAGGTGTGAGAAAATGATTGAAATGTTCCTCAAAGAAACATCGGAAGGGATTTGCATATGTCCGTCTAAACTCTGATTTGGGCTTGTAAAATAAGACAGAACCTTCATTTCTTGTGAAAAGTTTCTTCTACACACATGAACGAAAAGAACAGGAACGAGAGTTTTGTAGCTCCTCAGCCGTTTCGTTAATAACTCCTCAGCAAGAGCACTTCAATTCATTACGTCTTGTAATTAATCCTGTTTCTCGCCGGTTCCTTGCAGGCTCGCAGCTGTTCGATAGCGAAATCTGACACTGGAGATGTTCAGCTATTATTCCACTTCATTCTCTGATAAAGAGCGATAATAACCCCCTAAATCTCGTCCCTCCTCCGGTCCTTTTACGCAGCGTAAATGTACATGTTCGACGAGGAGATAAATCAATTAAGCCCCGGCAGATAAAATGAGAAGTCAAGCAGAAATGTTATTCATACAGTCAAGAGGAGACGATAACAGCAGCAAAAAGTGTGAATGTCAGAATTCAGGAATGATATCTCAGTCTGAGGTGTGAAAGTTCTGGGACTATGGACTCAGGGTTCTGTGTGTCCATACTTCAGTTATATCTACAAAACGTCTGTAAAAGAAAAAAGTCTGATTTATTTTTTACCTTTACTATAAACCACACAGTTGTTGTTTGAATCGTCTGCACTGACCCACATCACCTTCTCCATCCAGCGTGGACCTCCAGTCACGACCAGCGAGAGCTGAGACATAAAGTACCACACATCATAAAGATGGATCATAGAGAGAGAGAGAGAGAGAGAGGTGCCAAAATGTCCTCACATCTTCCCTAAATCTTGCATGCTACCTTTGGTACTGGAACTGAAACCTTTCATTTTGGTACTGGTACTGTTTCTGTACCAATATATTTGCTATTGGAAGAGAAACCTTTGGAGGCTGAAGCATTAATACTGGAACTGAAACAGGAACCTCTGGGTGCTGGAACCAGGAGTTCTGCCTGGAGTAATGTAACGAGTTGTTGCTGTGGTTTTTTAATTGTAACCTCTCATAATTAAACATTTGACATTATTCTTAAATTCGGCCATTTGGATTGAAACTGGTACCAATTGAACCTTTGATACTGGAAATGAAACAAATTTTAGGTACTGGAACAGAACTGCTGACACCTTCAATAGATTTATAGTACGCTAACAAGTTGTTTTGGTACTGAAAACCATGGTTCTGGAACTGAAATAGGTTCTACTTTCTGTACAAATTATGTCACTGGAACTGGGATTATATGTTTCTGGTAGATTTGGTACTAAAACTGACAAAAGTTCTACTGAAACTAGTAACTATGATTGTATGGAACTGGAACCTTTAGTAGTATGTCTGGAACCCTTGGTACTGGAAGTGAAACAGATCATACTGGCACTGGAACATATATTTGGGTAGTCCAACTGGAATACTTGTACTGAAATTGGATTTTGAGTACACTAACTAGAACCTTTTGGTACTGGTACTGAAACCAGGTTTCCATAACTGGTACTTTTCCTAAGGAAAAAAATTATTTTACTGGATTTTTATACTGGAACTACAGCTTGTACTGAAACTGCAACCTTTAGGAACTAAAATCCTTGGTACTATACCATTAAGCTTTGGTACTAGAACTGAAACTCAAACTGGTGGATTAATCATCAAGAATATTTTGGTACTGGAATCCTTGATTTTGGAACTCAAACAATTGAAACTAATACTGATGGTCACATGGTACTCACACCACTGGTACTATATTTGAAACCTTTGGAATTGAAACTGGGATTATTTGCTTTACTAACTGGGTGCTTCAGTACTACTGAAACGCGCAACTATGGTTGTATGGAACAGGAACCTTTTGGTACTAGAACCCTCAGTTTCTGTAACATTTGATACTGGACTTGAAACATATCTGGCACTGACACATTCTTTGGGTAGTCCAACTGGAATATTTGTACTGAAACTGAATTTTGAGGACACTCACTAATTCTTTTGGAACTGGAACTGGAACCAGGCTCATAATGTCTCCAACTCTGGTTCCTTTGCTAAGGAAAGTGAAACACTTAATTTTTCTAGGCTTTTGTACTGGAACTACAATTATTTGCACTGAAACCAGAACTTCTGGGAACTGTACATGGAAGTTTTGTTGCTGAAAAAAAAAATTCATACTCATACTGGAACCATTGGTGTTATGTTTGGAACTTTTGAGACTGGAACTGGGATTACGAGATTATATGCTTCTCTAGCTGGTAGCTGTGGTACTGGAACCAGCTTTATACGTTTCAAGTTATTTGTGCTAAAACCATAACCATTGGTACTGAAATCCTTGGTGCTATACCTGGAAGTGCTGGTGCTGGAATGAAAGATTTCATACTCGTACTGGTGCTTTCTAAAGTAAGACTGATTTTGGCTACTGGAACAGGAAAACTGTCACCTGAAAGTGGACAAAACTCTGTAACTGGTGCTTGGTGGAACCAGTTTGATAGTACTGTAACCAGTAACTTCAGACTGGAACAGAAATGTTTGATAACAGTACTGGAACTGGAACCTTCTGGAACTGAATCATGGTGTTAGTGGAAATGGATACTTTGGTATTGGAACATTTGATACCAGAACCAATAGTACTTCATTATAAAGTATTGGTGGTACCAGTCTTAGGAAAAGTCCTAAATGGGTTCTTCTGACCTGTGTGTGTGTAACAGTGTATAAAGTTACAGTATGTAGAGAGAGAGAGGAGTGTGTCTCTCTCTCTCTCACGGTGCTGAATCCTCTTTTCTCTTATCAGGACTGTGCAGGCCTCCATCAGCCTCTCGCAGCTCTGACAGCACCAACAACAAAAGCCCCGCCATCCAGAGAGAGGAACCTGCCACGGGCACAGATTACCCCCGACACACACACACACACACACACACACACACACACACACACACACACACACACACACACACACCATACTGTACTTTTAGTTCTCTCTATACCTGTCTGTCTGTCTGTCTGTCTCTCTCTCTCTCTGTCTCTCACCCACTAATTGGCTAATTAACTAAACCAGCAGAGCCAGAACTTTCTCACAGGAGCATCTTTGATTTCAATACTGGATTTTTGTACTGGAACCACAATTTTTTACTGGGACTGGTACCTCTGGTGCTGTATTTCTATAAACCTTTTGTGAGAGTACTGGAACCTTTTGTAGTGGAACTGCACCATATATGGAAAATTACAGTGCTGGAACCTTTAGTAACTGAGCTCATACTCCCAAATCTCTTCTTTATTTGATACTTACAACAATGGAAAGGTTGGTACTGGAACTAGATTTTGGAACCATTCTCAAACGTACTTACTTGGTTTCCTTCCGTGACTCTCTCGATTTTCCCGGTGAATGGACCCCACCTGGTGCCCGCGGGAACCACCTGAGCAGAACGGAGGATGGTTTCTGTTCCATCACTGACCAACTCCAACTCTCCTGTAAAACATGAAAATCCTTCAGTTTGGACTGACAATAAACAATATTACTGTGTGTAACCATGGCGACTCTCATTTATATTGAATATTTTATTTATCAAGCTGTGACTAACACAGACGTTAAATTGTATCAGCTATAAAATTATAAATTAGACCTTTTATTCTGGAACTTCTAAACTGACACCACTGGAACTGGATTCTTAGTCTGGTTTTGTTACTGGAATTGGTACTCTTGGTATGGGAACTGTTTTGTAGCAGAACAAAGAGCTTTGATACTGAAACTACAACCTTTGGTACTGGAATTGGTAACTGGTAATTGTTTTCATACTGTAACTTATGATATTGAATATGGAAGAAACCACCAGTACTGGAAGCTCTGGGGATGGAACTAGATTAACTGGATTTCTGTACTGGAACAGCCAGCTTGGGCCCATGTTCTGGAATTTTTTTTACCTCACCAGGATCCTAACATATTAGAACTATTTTACTGATACTGGACGTGGATTGTCTTCATACTGTAACTGTTACAGTTTGCACTGAGACTGTATTATTGTTACAGGAACTAAAGTCTTTTGGGACTAGAAACAAAAGCTTAGGTGCTGGAACTAAAGCCCTCGGGTAGTCAAACGAGCTTTTTGTACTGCAAATAAAAACCTTGGTAGATAAGGTGGAGCATTTGGTTCTGGAACTAAAGCCCTTTGGCAGTTAAATGGAAGCCTTTGATACTTGAACTAAAGTAATTTGGTACTGAAATTTGATTTTTTTACTGGAAATTACAGTTTTGATAAAGGTCCTGGACTCACAAACGAACATAATCTACTGGAACTCAATTTTATTGTATTAGAAGAGGAACTTTTAATACTATACCTTTAACACTGGATCTGCATTTTTGTATTGATACTGGATTTGTGACTAGAAATAAATCAGAACTGGAAGCTTAGAAACTGGAACTAAAGCCCTTGAGTCATCAAACTGGAGATTTCTGTAGTGGAACCAAAGACCTTGGTACTGTAACTGAAGCCTTTTGTCCTATAATGGCAAGCTTTGGTACTAAAGCTGGAGCCTCTGGTAGTCCTTTGGTGTTGGAAGTAGAAGCTTTCACATTGGAACTAGAAGCTTTAGTACCAGAACTAAAGCCCCTTTGCAGTCTAATAGAAGCCTTGGAAACTGGAACTGGAAGCTGAAATCCTGGAACTAAAGTGCGTCATTACTGGCGCTTTGGAGGCTGAACCAGAGCCTTTAATAATGGAAATAAAGTCCATTGATACTAGAATTGGACTTTTGGTACTACTGGAACAGAAGCTTTGGTATTAAAACTGAAGCCCCTGGTACTTAAAATAAAGCCTGTTTGTACTGTGGTACCATTGGAGCCTTTGAAACTAGAACTAAAGACATTTGGTACTGGAACTTGAGCCACTGGTACTGACTTGTAATGATTCATTAACACAAACTATAAACATCGGTACTGGAACTGGTACTTTTGATGTCAGAATTACAAAAACATTTGGCACCTTTAAAGTTTTTAGTACTGAAAGACATTCCTTTGACAATGGAACTGGATTTTATGTTATCATTACTGGTATAACTGGTAGAGAAACTGAAATATTTGATATGAGTACTGTACTGGATTTTTGGTAATGGAAACAAACATTTACTGGACTTTCCCATTTGTTGAGCTGAAAGAGTGCTTTTGGTAGAGAGACCTGATGCTTTAGTTCTGGTACTAGTGGGTGCTGGAATATGAGTCAGTTTTTGGTACTAAAGGTTTTGGTCCTTTCTTCAGCCTCTTTTTGGTAACACTCTAATCTTTCTTGAACCCCTGACCAGCGGCCCCCACCCTTCTTTCTCAGAGGTCTAATCTGTGCTGAAGGACTTAAAGAAACCTTATCTTCAGGCTCTCCCGCTTCATTTCATGCTTGATTTACTTTAATTTGTCTGATAGGGGGCGAGGATTTCGAGAGAGGGTGCGTCTTCAGCTTGGGCAGAGAGAGAGGAAATGTCACTCTGATGTTTCTGCCCTTGTTGTGGCGAGGTTTTAAAGTTCTTCGAAGTGAGATCTTCCTCCGGTCCAGATCACTGAGTGCATACACTGACGAAATGGACTGTGGGAGAGAAAAGGGCCAAAACCTCTAAAAAAAAAAAAAAAAAATCACATCCAGGGACTTAGAACTTCAGAGGTCGATTTTATTTCTTCATCTGTTATAATCTTTCAATCAGATAATTATTACATTATTGGAGCTGGACTTTTAGCCAAGCAGTACCAGTGGTAGCTACTTTGGTACCAAAATGGGTAACAGTGATTCAGTAAATGGCACTGGAAAAAAAAAAGGTAGTTACCCTTGTATTATATTAGAACCACAACCATTTAATTGGAACTAGTATAACTGGGAACCACAACTGGAACCTATAGATTACAGTACATTTGGTACTGTAAGTATAAACGTCATCTGATATGGATATCTTTGGTACTGGGTTTAACGGTACTGCAACTGCTAACTTTGGTACTGGAACTGCAACCTTTGTAACTGATGTAACAGGAACCTTTGATGTTATTACCATTTTCTCTCAGACTAAAACTTCAAACAGTTGAATTGATACTGGTGTCTCTTGCACACTTACTGGAACCTTTGGTAATGTAAATTAACATTTGATACTTGAATGGTTCTGGGAAAATGGAAACACCAACTGAACTCTTCTGGCACTTTGGTTACTGTAACAAGAACCTTTTTTACTGTAACTGTAAACTAAAGTGCTGGATTGGGAAATTTTAGAGCTATATTCCGGAACTGGAACTTCTGGGACTAGAACTATTATTTACGGCAGCTGTCAATGTCAGTTGTAATGTGGGGGCACCCCTGCTGTGGTCATGTGACAGATGCTCCTTAGGGTCTTGTAGTTGTACCATGACAAAACCAGGGGTGCCCCCACACCACACCCATTCTAGAACTGAAATGTCTATTAATAGCTCATAGCTTTAGTAACAAATAGACCTGGGTTTGATGGTACAATTGCTATAGTTTTATGTACTGGAACCTTTTGGTACCACCATGTTTTGGCACTGGTACCAGGTTTATTTTTGGTACTGGAAACCTTTGTTACGAGCGAGATGGGGTGATGGGGAAAGTGGAGTGACAAGCGAGAACCAACAAAAGGATGCTTTGTTTTTGCTCGTTGTGTGTGTGTGGCTGATAAACAGAGTGATGATCCAGCAAACATGTCTTTATCATGCCGCTCGGCTTTAATTAACATGGCTCGTTTGCAGAACAGATGATTAATACACCAAAGAGAGGTGGTTAATTGAATACGGCAACGAGACAGCCAATCTGCGAGAAACACGAGGCTTTGTTCAGTCCTGATTAGCAGCTTATCATCATCATCATCATCATCATCATCTTTATTATTATTTTTATTATTATTTTATTATTAGTGTAATTATGGTCTCCTCAGTCTCACCTTGTCTTCACTGAGAGCTTCATTTTGACCGTGGAGACGAGGAGAGAACCCTGGTTCCTGTCCCAAAACCAGTTTACTTGTAAATCCTCAGAAAAATTAATGTGCAAATGTTTCAGCACCTTTCCAGACAAATGGAGACAAATCCAGTTCCAGCCTTAGTAATAAAACTGTGTTTAGCTGGAGGATAGAGATAACACACACAGAGCTCGTACCCTGAACCACACAATCATAATCATAATAACCGTAACAAGCAGATATGAAGCAGATAAATGTCATTAAGTCTATCTAGAATGTGCAGTTTGGCTCTGGAGATCATTTTCCATCCATTCATCTTCACTCAGAGCTTCAGACTATTGAGGGTGCCAATGGGCGGAGTCTAATCCCGAATTACCATTGGGGTAACTCGGGGACACAAAGATCGGCCTAAACATTCGCTAATGTCCACCGGCAAACTCCTAAGCATCTCATTATAAACCTCACATTTGACCTGGCACCTGATTCCTTAATTGTTGTTTTAGTTAATCAATTAAGCAATAATACACTTAATTGTGGCACTGGGGTGCTGAGGATGTAGGCACAAACCTCTGAGGGTATTACTGCAACTATTCCACAGTTCTTAAGATAACGATTTGTTTATCAGCATTGGGTCAAGTTAAAATGGTTCCATTCTATCATAATCCTGCTGTTGAATCATCATCATCAGACTGTGGACTTCAGTCAGGAACAGAATTTAATAATTACTGTTTATTATAGAGATAATAAACACAAAGTTAAATTAGTTCATAAGGCAGGCTGTTAGTAAGACACACTATTTGATTTACTGTACTGACTTCAGAAGCTGCTGAACTTACTTGGACCGTCCCATTCCTCCTCGGCTGTGGGCTGACCCGTCTGCTCTCTCGCTTTTTCTACTGGACTTGGTTCATCCTGATTTTCAGCCACATTACCTGTGTAACAGGAACAGAAGGAACACAAAGAGATAAGAATAAACACAGAAATACAATCAAACTCCGCCGACTGAGTGAACCTGCTCTCTAAAAAAACACACATTCAGATAACAGGAGCCAATATCTATTACTTCCTATGGGAAAATCCCTACCTGGTTCCTGTTTATTCAAAACCATGCCTACTTTTGATGATGTCAGCGTAACACAGTGGTACTTTGTGGTATTTTGGCTGGCAGTAGGCAGAGGGTAGGAACTTGTTAAGTAGGTCCACCTCTCTCATTCATACGACCACCATTCATTACAGCAGGCTGAATAAAATACCTCGTATGTTATAGCAGGAATTCTCATCACAGGGGTTCTGATAGCGAGGTTCTGTTAATATTAAAAGTACCGTATTTTCATGACTATAAGGCGCACTTTAAATCCTTAGATTTGATCAAAAATCGACAGTGCGCCTTATAATCCAGTGCGCCTTATGTATGGATTCTGGTTGTGTCAAATGATACCAATTAGAAGCAATACCATGATGCACTGCTAGATGGCAGCATAACACAATATATGTGATGCAAAACTCTGTCAAATGTTTTAGAATGGTTTTGGTAAGCAACAAAGCCGAAGTGCTTGTTCTAGGAGTATTACAGTAACCAGAGTCAGGGTGTTTGTTATGAACTACAGACATTCTTATGAAGTGGATTTCAAACTCAAGGCTATAAAGTACATAATAGAACATGGAAATAGAGCAGCTGTGAGAAATTTCAATATTAATCAATAATGTGGAAGTGGAGAAAGAAAGAAGGTGATTTGCGCCAAACACCAAGACTAAATAAACAGAGAGAACCAAACGCGATGGCCACAGTTAGAGGACGTTATTGAACAGAGAACAGCAGGTAGAAGCGTCTCTACAGTCTCTACTCAAACTTTAACGAAGGACTGAATCATCACTAAACAACCAAGTTATAGCAATGAGACTTGGATAATGAGAGAGATTTGGACATATTTGCTGCTGAAATCGCTCCACTGTTTACATCAGACACTGAGGATAATGGATTTACTGAGGAGAATGAACTGAAAAAAGTGAGTGTATTGTTTTTTTTTTTACTTTACCTTACAACTGAACAATGTTTAGAGTTAATGTGAAAGAGTTTATTAAAGTTCGACTTATGATTGTTTTGTTTCTCTGAATGCACCTTATAGTCGTGAAAATACGGTAAATCTATTATAAAACACCTGCACGTGTAATGAACATTTCTGCACATTTCAATGCATTTGAATCTGAATAAAAAGAATAAAACAGTATGTTAGTCGCGACAAAAGTTTCCCATATGATGTTTAACAATTTGGAGATTTTAATGCAATTAATAAAATTTTAAATGGTGCATTTCTATGGATCTAGGATTCCATATGCTGTTAAATAGTCACGGTTGTTACAGAAGGAAATGATTTTCATTCTGGCTTGAAGTGTTGAATGTGGGATTAGTGTGTGTGTGTGTGATCACATTTAATCTGTGTGACGAAACATTTTGGAAATGTTTAATTAGAGTGCAGGAGAGAAGCAGAGCTAACGGACTGCTCTTTAATTAAGACTCGATTAAGGATTTTCTGCTTCAGCTCTGATCCGGAGCAGAGTTTCTTCTTCTTTAACAATACGGTTGCTTTTTGGGTCTTCTGGTTTAAGCAAGAGAAATTTGACACAAAACGTACAGCTCTTAAGTCGGAGCTAAAGACAGAACCCACTCTGTTTGCTGATGTTTGGAAATGAATCACCTTTGACCCTCGCTGTTTTGAGATGTAGAAAAGAGTGAAGTTGAAAGTGAATGGAAACAAACTACAATCAAAGGAGTCAGTCTGCTAGTTTTTCTTTTAACTTTTTTCTTATTAATTACTATTTAATCAGAAGTTGAAGGAACTTGTGTGTGAAACTCACATATTAGTCCTGTAAAAAACCTCTGATTATCAATGCTACGTGCCTTAGCTAAGTAGATACACAAACTTTTTTAAAGTTTAATACAAAGCAATAAGTGTTAAACTTCAAAAAAATTGATTTTACACACAACTGGGACTGAATTTGTCTATAAAAGACAGATAAACACTTTACAGTCAGGCAGGAGGCTGGGTTATGGATTATGAGTCTGCTGTGTTTGCTACAGTTAGCTTAGCATACTAGCAATCGATTTAGACATAGTTTTTCTTTTCTCTCTCTGTTTTTGCTTCTTCTTATGCTGTTCTGTGAGAGCAGGGGGTCAAAGGTTAATGATAACGATTAGAGACTGAGAATCTGGATTTGGATGATCTGAATGAATCCACTGTAGAAAGATGTGAACGAATCAAGAGCTTCCACAGAGAATGCAAATCATTTATCTATCAGCAGACAGAGGAAAATCCCTAATCCTCACTTTATTGTACTTTATTCTAATTCCTAATCTCTGTAAAGTCGCTCTGGATTAAAGACGACCTGCAGCGCATGAAATTCAGAGGAAAAATTTAAATGAAAAAGAAAAGATTTATCAGAAATACAATGAGAAACATAATGAGGATGTATGCACTGAAATAAAAAAAAAGTTTTTTCTTTGGATAAAATTATGGCTGTATTTTAACATTTTTATATAAATATGTTATGAGGATATCCATGTTATGATATTTACAAAAAATACAAAACAAATTATTAACGTATAAAAAAATCAGTGATTGAAGGTGTTTATCCTCCCTCTATATCCTGAACATAAAAATAATCATTTATATAACTTTATAAACTTTATTCTCATTTCTATTCTTTCTTATTTTATTTATTTTGACAAGCTGAATTTATAAACTTTTTTTTATGTTATATTCATATACGATACCCAACATAATTCCAAATTGGAAAATAATGCAAACTGTGGAAACTGAGCAAATTATTTCTTATAGGCAAATATATTTCTTTAAATTATTACAAAACAGCTTAAATTTTTACAACTTTAGGTTTAATTCTAGAAGGCTTGGACAAATTTCATAATTTCTTTATGTGATATATAACTTGCATCTTTAAATCCTACCCTTTTTTACATCCTAACATTGTTTTATATTTGAATTTCTTGATGTCCAAAAATAAAACTTTTTCTGCCACATTTCTGTATGTTTAATGACCTAAATAACAACTTATAACAGTAACAAAAACAATTTAATGATAATACATACATATGTCTGTTTTTATAAGCTGGCTCATTTGCATATGTAACTTTTTATTAAATACTTTAAAATATTATTTGTTGGTGATGAGCTCCAGTCCTGATCAGGCTCCAAGTCCATCAGTAGCTGCTTTGTTCAGTTTTCAAGAGCTTTTAGATCGTTTCTGTTTTAAAGCCCTAACCATCTGCTGCTCATCATTGATCTTGATCTCCATCGAGCGATAAGGGCTCGAGGATGAACAGAGTGATAAAGGTTTGCTCTGGACATCCCTGATTAACAGCCATCAATAAACATCTGTCTTTATCAACAAATGATAACAGACTGAGCTTTATCTAGAGAAAAGATCTGCACCAGATCGTAGCTGTCCACTTCTGTATCCTGGCATGGAATCCACTGGGCACAGGCAGAAGCGTGCCCTATACAGGATGCCAGTCCATCCCAGGGCCCAGCAGTGGCCTCACCAACTGGGGAACTGAATAGCTGCTGTACCTTTCATTCTTACTTACATCATTATCCTTTATAAACTTTAAATTCCTCCAGGGTGAATAAAATCAGAGACAGAAACTCATCATCCAGTTCCTGCTGGTGTCTGAGTCTCTGACTTTCAGAACTTCACAGCTCATTAGCAGTGAGCAGATGCTGAGGAGAAAGCTGGCACGTAATAAAACCCTCTTCATATCTCGCTCAGACTCAGACTGAGGTCCACATTCAGAATGGCAGGCAGCAGATGAAGATAATCACAGAGGCTTTTTGAGGAGCCGAATAAAGACGAAGCCTGACGTTTTGGCAGAATAATGAAAGAAATGATCCGTGCTTTCTGACAGCAGCAGATCTGTATAGAGGGGCTGCAGCACCGCCGGGGTTCGAGGGGCTCTGATAAAGAGGTGAATGATATATTATGGTACAGAATGAGCATTAGAGTAACCTGGGTTTTAAAAAACCTGGGCTCAAACTGTTCTGTTTCTCTGTCACGTCACACTAAAAACACTCTTTTATTAATTTTATTTCATTCTGCCGCCGTCTGCTACCCCCAAACAGCCCTTTAAGTGCCCCCTCGGCGGGGGTGAACTGACTGTCCCTCCAGTCACAAAGGGGTGATCAGAGGAGCAGAACAGCTGGTTTGGCCCTATGGAGCGATGAAGACAGGATAACGCATGATAATATGCTTCTTCCTCACTATCTGTCTCTCAGATCAAACTCTGATTTCAATAAATCAAATAAATCCAGGGGGTGGGAGGTGGGCGGGTAAGGCATCGAGCCAGAAAGATGACCCTGCTTATCTCTTTGGGGGTGGAGGGGGCATAGAAAGAGAAAAGGAAGAAGATCTTGAAAGCAGAGGGTCGAAGCAAATACATATTTATCACCATATTATCAGAATATCCAGAAGCCTAATAATAACAATTTTTTTTTTTTTTAAATCGGAGCGCCGCAGACCCCAGAGCTGGAATTTTAATGCCGGTAATCTCACATGTGATGGTATAGTTCCCCTAAAACGCCATTATCGACTCCATGATCTGCCCTTATCGCCTCAGTCAGGGCGATTTAACGACGCTCTTTCAGCAGCCGCTGCTTATCAGAGAAGCAGAGGGACCGGGAGAAAGATAAAAAATGATATACATATAAAATTAAATATGAAAATCTGCAGGATAACAGTTAGAGAACAAATAAAAACGACTCCTTTGTCCTTTGTAGGGGTGAGGTTTTATCTTAGTGAGTTTGCTGTTACGTTTAGATGCTGAATCTGTCTCATCAACTAATAATACAGTCATGCTGCTGCTTCACGATTAAGACACTTTTAAACATTATTTATTACAATAACTTTTTACAATGGCTACACTCCTCCAGCTCTCCAATCCACTGGGGGCGCTGTTCCCATATAACTAAGGAAAACGGCGCTTTCCAAAATTTCTACTTGCGATTCAGTAGCTTTATAAATGAAGGTTATGTGATTCATAGTTGTTTCATAACAGACTACTCACAATTCATAGTTGCTTTACAATAAAACTTAGGTGTTTCGTAGATTTTGACAGACTCTGCTTGATTAGTACTCACTTTACGATAAAGGTTACATGATTGTTAGTTGTTTTATGAGACTATTCTTGTAATTGCTTTACAATAATTACTTAATTCTTAATTTATTGATAGAAGATTCTCAATTCGTACTCATTTTGCGATAAAGATTACGTGATTTGTAGTTGTTTCATAACAGACAATTCTCAATTCATGTTTCTGTTCCGATGTTTTATGACAGATGAGTCTCGGTTTGTAGTTACGCTGCTAGAGGACGATACTTAGTTAGTTAGTATTGGTTAGTATTTGTGCTTCAACAGACTGACATTAAATACAATTCTCAGCGTTTACGATGAATACTATTGTGATTCCCATCTACTGTAAGAAATGAGACTTCTCATTAATCATACATGTTATAATGGAAAATATTCGTGTTATGTTTCTGCTTTTTGAGGCAGACAATAACAGAAAATAACACAATCCCTAATTATTTCAATAAACTCTTAGAGTTTGTAATTTGTATCAGAGTTATGATGAAAACTCTTCATAATTCGTAGTTGCTTAACAACAGACTGCTTATAATTCTGACACAGGGAGAACATGCAAACTCCACACAAACAATAGCAGCTCGAATAGCAACTCGAACCCAGGTCTCCAACCAGCTTCTTTATTTAACATCAGTATTTGTGACTGTTATTTATTTATTTATTTATTGGAATAAAGCTGAATTATCGGTGCTACATCTCTGAGCAAAACTGTCCCGTAAAAATAACTTTTTTTTGTCATAATAATATATTATCTCTTCTTAAATCTAAGGGTCTTACATCTTAAATCTTACAGTTTATAGGTCGAAAAAGGATAAAAAAAACATCATGTAATGGAAGATTCGTGGCCTGCAGTTTCACATACAAAATAAACTTTAAAACTTTATTCCATATTTGATCTGTACTTAGTTTTTATAAATACCACTCACGTGTACAGATCCTAAAACAGAAACTGCACCCAAACCCACCCACAGAGAGAGAGAGAGAGAGAACCTGCTCATCACCGCCCCGCGTCCGGATAAGCGAATAACAGAGGATAAAGTAACGGAGTTAGATGAATGAATGAATGAGGACCGATCTGACCTGCTGCACCGGGACCAGCGGAGCGTCGGAACTGGCGCGGGTTGCTCTGCTTCCTCCGGGACATCACAGCATCCGGATCACCGCGGCTCCGTCCACATTCATTCAAACACACTGAGAAGAAGCCAAACGGCGCGGCGCTTAAACTAAAATCAGAACCCCTTCTCTGTTTTAATTGAGCACGCAATGAATTTCTGACGCTTCCCACGCGCTGCGATCCACCGACTGACAACGCAGCTCCACGCGCGTTACGCTTTTTATTGGCCACCTGGTTTGAGCCTCCGGACGCTCCGTACAGCGCTGTCAGGTGTAGAGCACAGACTCCGCCCACTTCCACTAATGTAATTACTTTAAAGAAGAACTAATTACAGGTAAGGCTGATTATGAAATCAAACTGGAACATGACTGGGATTGGTATTTGGGGGTGTTATGTTTAGGGGCTGTACTGGTATTTAGAGGCTGGTATTGGTTTTTAGGGGCTGTACTGGTATTTAGAGGCTGGTATTGGTTTT